>JAGDYQ010000154.1:1239735-1262291 GCA_021962125.1 Bulinus truncatus | reverse complement strand
CTGGACACAACATACCAGTATATTTATGCAGACTTAGCAAAACATGTATTCACTTTTCTGTAATCTGTTCCAGCACGCTTTGGCGCGAGTCAGTCGCGCGCGCTATATCGCAAACATGGAGGGAATACTGGTCTTCTAGTCTATTTTTTAGAACAGTTTGACCTTACAGCCAGTGTACAGAGAGTTGTGGCTTAAAATATTTGTGCATAGAGGAAAGCCCCCCTCACCCCACCCCAAGAATGGCTACTCATAAAAAAGTCCGGTTACGGCCATTGTTTGACCACCAGATAGCCGCGTCTATTAGTAGGAGAATACAGGATGACTTTGTTATGAAAAGAGTACCTGTTAAACGAGTGAGCAGTTCTCAGAAGACGTACGGTACAATGTGTGTTTGCAAGAGTACAGTTGAAATGGGCTTTAGTGAAGTTGCTTCATTGTGTGTGTGTGTGTGTGTATGTGTATAAATGTGTTCTGCATGTGTAACCTCATCCGGATATGTTATTTTGAGTCCACTGAAAACTCTGCCTTTCTATACTCCCATGATGATGATGTAGTGAGTTGTCACGGTGGAAGTGGCTGCATGTTTCATCTTTATTTTTAGACCAAGATGTATTTATTTCTGACGTAGCTGTGACAAATTATGATCACAAAAATATCATCATCACAGCCTTAATAGATGAAGTAGGAAAGGGAGGAGTTAGGGAGGCCGCCTCTGATACCAATCCATTAAATGATACTGTTGATACCAGAGGCGACTTACGATAGATTTTCGAACTAAACAACACTCTGAAGGGCCCACTTCTGGCAAAGACGCCGCCCCCCCCCCATCCAGCATTAATTCAATTTATATGTTGTGAGTGGGCCCCGATGTGCCCGTTTTCTTTAGGGGCTGTTATATATCAGAAGTCTCTGACAAAGACCACCAGATACCAGCGGGCGTTATCTTTTTGCGCGTACTGGACACAAAAGAACGAGCCAGGGGGAGAGGGGGGCAACAATCTCCAGGGGGAGAGGCCAATGATTCAGGTAAGCGAAAATATGAATTTTAGTTCTGGATTCGAACTAGGGTCTCTGTGATGATAGACGAATGGACCAAACTGCTTTGCCAACGCGGGCGATTAAAGCTCTTTTTCGTGTGGCTCACGAGAGATGATGTTCTTCAAGCTGATCAGGAACCATGCATTTATGATGAAACAGCGAGAAGATCGTCTGGGAGAAGTAAACTGGCGACCGGTAGGTGGGCAACCGGCTGCGGACATCATGCTAGGTAACGTGACGTAAACACGGAGACCTCCAACGAACAAGGCGAACTGAAAGGAAGTTTACAATTGTGCAAAAAACAAATGAAGAATCGATATTATCTATGTGATGGTGCCAAAATCTTTATCGATTCTGACACAGTTGCAGGACACTTCCATGAACCTACCGATTGTAAGTACAATTATATGAACTTCCATAAACTTCTGATTCCGACTCAAGTCCTGATTTCCATTGTACAATTGATGGACTGATCCAAACTAGGTCACAATCGATGGAGTGATCCAAACTAAGTCACAATCGATGCAGTGATCCAAACTAGGTCACAACCGATGGACCGATCCAAACTAAGTCACAATTGATGGAATGATCCAAACTAGGCTTTGGGATTTGTCCGCCCTGATGAAACAAACACGCTATTTTTTTTTAGTTTTTGTAGCCGGTTTGACATAGTTTAACATGTTAAATGACGTTCGTGCGCTCTTTATTATTTTTTAAAGCCTGGTAAGCTCGTGAGGTGCAATTAGATCAGGGAGATATCCCGAGGGCATTTTCTTTTCAAAAACATTTTGCTTCAGTGGCTTTCAAAGTGCTGATCGCGACCCACTGGCGGGCAGACGACTCGATTTCTGGTGGATCGCGCTCACAATGAAAATGCATAATCCAAGATCGAGTATCTGAAAATGTGTAATCACAACTCAACATAAGTCCAGATGTTAAGCAAAGATTAAACGTTGGACAGTTATAAAAGGTAAAAGGGGGGGAAATCTAGATTTGAGTAAATCGATGATGTTTTTTGGTTCTATTTTTCACGCCGCAGTTTTTCATGACAGTAAGGTTCGTGAAAAACAAATCAAGTTTTTTATCTTAGGATTTGAGACACTAGAACCGCAAAAGTTTGAGGAACTACTGGTCTAAGCTTAAAGGAAAAAATTACATTGATGATTGAAAAATATTCTTTGTTAAGAGTATGAAGACACATTAGACATTCAGGAAATAAGGATAATTATGTGCGACATCCAATTGTGATGTGTGTGTGTGTGTTTGTGTGTGTGTGTGAGTGTGTGTGTGTGTGAGAGTGTGTGTGTGTGTGAAAGTGTGTGTGTGTGTATTCTTCAAGCATGTAGACGGGGGGTTGGGGGCGTTAAGAAACCGTACCATGCAGCACCTGTAGGGGTCCAGCAGAAGCCCGGCCAGAAGTAAGGGGGGTAGTGTATATCAACACGTTGACATAGATGATGTGAAAAGTGGACATCACTTAAGACCTGAAAATAAAACAGGTAGGGGTGGGGGGTTGGGTGAGGGGAGAGAGAGAGAGAGGGTATGTAATGGCAAAGAAGACAAACACACAATTAATGCAAAAAAGCGACGAAGTTAGGGCAGTTCACACGTTATGGGTGTGCGCTTGTGTGTGTGAATTGAGTTCAGATTTTTTTTGTTGCAGTGGGTCGGTTGATTGTGTTTTGTGCCTGCTTATATAAAGTTAAAATCAATTTGAAGCCTAACTTAATCACCCAAATGGGGGGAAACGAGTAGGTGTGGGTTAAATGCTTAAATTATCGATGGCGATGGTCCTTTAAATTGTTATTATTGGTGTATTACTGTTATTGTTATTTAGTGCGGCATAACAACGTGAAGGTCATATGGAATGTATTAGAGCCATTTCTAATAGGAAAGGGAAATAATTGTGTGCAATCGAAAACCAAAACAACTTGAATTCTAGACTCAGATAGGTGCAAGCCGGTAGAGATGAGAGTCAGAGATGGGAGTCAGAGATGTGGAGTTAGAGCTGAGAGTAGAAATGAGAGTCAGAGATGGGAGTCAGAGATGTGAAACAGACATGAGAGTCAAATAAAAGTTACCTTGGCAAATAAAGCGATGCAGGTGGTACAGTTTTGTCCTGGAGCTCAAAGTCAATGAACCGCCTCTCTTCAGGACCTGTGACAGATCAGACAGACTCTACTTTATTTAAACTAGGTCAGACTGATATTTTTATAACGTTTTTTTTTTTAAAGTTTCTCTAGAGGGATGGTAAGACTTTTAAAATGTCGTTGTCCTGAAGTTGGGTACCAAGATGGGAAATTGGGTGGGGGAGGGGCTGCGGGGATGCAAGGCGTCTTCCCTGTCAGGCGTGACATGGGGAGTCGGACAGTTGCTTACTATATCCTAAGGCTGTTTGACGATTATTGGGGTTAGTTTGGGGGTGGGGTGGGGAGAGATAGGCGAACAGCTGATGATTTGGAAACAAAGTAATGAGAATTAAAAACGGCACAACTAGGAGAGGGCCTAGAACGCCCCTGTACTTTCCCATACTACCTGTAGATGAAAACGGAAACACCCAGTTACTGGCAGTTACTAGTGGGGCAGACACATCTAATGTAACAGAAATATTCACCCTACAGCTCTGTAATATTTATTGAGGTCTGTTCCTTGGGCCCTGATATTTGTTGGCTGAATACCTAGAGCCCTGAAATGGATATCTGAAGCCATTGGCTATGCCCCCCCCCCAATCCCCCAACATAACTGGAAGCCCTTGCCAAGTGCCCCAAAATATAACTTAAGTTTGAAATGTAGGAACCCCTACCCCCCCCCCATATTATAACTCAAGCATGGGCGTAGGAACACCCTTCCTTCCAATATAACCCAAGTATGGGTGTAGGGACCCTAACCCTTCCAATATAACTTAATCCTGGGCATAGGACCCCCCCCTTCCAATATAATCTTCACCCATCCTAAGCAGTAGGACCCTCCCCTTCCAAGATAACTCACCTCAAGCGTAGGACCCTCCCCTTCAAATATAATCTTACTCCTGGGTGTAGGACCCCCCTTCCAATATTAACTCAATTCTGGGCGTAGGACCCCCCCCTTCCAATATAACTCCACTCTGGAAGTAGGACCCCCCCCTTCCAAGAGTAATTCAATTCTGGGTGTAGGACCCTCCTTCCAATATAACTCAAGTATGGGCGTAGTACCCTCCCCCTTCCAATATGACCTAATTCTGGATGTAGGACCCCCCTTCCAATGATAATCTTAGTATGGGAGTAGGACCCTCCCCTTCCAATATAGCTCCCTCCGATTCTGAGTGTAGGACCCTCCCCCTTCCAAGATATCTCAATTCTCTTCAAGTAGGACCCTCCCCCTTCCAATATAACCCCACCCCTGGGTGTAGACCCCCCCTTCCAATATAACTCAATCTGGGTGTAGGACCCCCCTTCCAATATTACCCATCTGGGCCCAGACCCCCCCCTTCAATATAATTCAATCCAAAGTGTAGGACCCTCCCCTTCCAGTATAACCATCCTGGGCGTAGGACCCTCCCCTTCCCAATATAACTCACCTGGGTGTAGGACCCCCTTCCAATATAACTCAATTCCCAGCGTAGGACCCCCCTTCCAATATAATTCACTCCTGGGCATAGGACCCCCCCTTCAATATAATCCAATTCTGGGTGTAGGACCCTCCCCTTCCAATATAGACTGAATCTTGGGCGTAGGACCCCCCTTCCAATATAACTCCATTCCCAAGGCGTAGGACCCCCCCCCCCCCTTCACCACATATACTCAACTCTGGGTGTAGAACCCTCCCCTTCCAATATAATCTCAATCTGGGCAGTAGAACCCCCCCCTTCCAATATAACCCTACCTCTGGGTGTAGGACCTCCCCTTCCAATATAGTTCAACCCTGGGTGTAGGACCCCCCCCCTTCCAATATACTCCAATTCACGAAGTAGGACCCCCCTTCCAATATAATCTCAACTATGGGGTAGGACCCCCCTTCCAACATGATTCACCGGGGTAGGACCCCCCTTCCAATATAACTCACTTCTGGATGTAGGACCCCTCCCCTTCCAATATAATTCAACCCTGGGTGTAGGACCCCCCCTCCAATATAATTCACCCTGGGTGTAGGACCCCTCCTTCCAATATAATTCAATTCTGGGTGTAGGACCCCCCTTCCAATATAATTCAATTCTGGGTGTAGAACCCTCCCCTTCCAATATAACTCAATCTGGGAGTAGGACCCTCCCCTCCATATATAAGTCTCCACGTAGGTCTTGAATGCTCAGTGTGCACATGCAAAAAAAACATACAAAATGATCTTTCACATGTGCCTATGAGTCTGAGGATGACCATGTAGGGGCACATGACGCTCATCATGAACATCACCCCAAACCAGTCCCTGATAGACACCTGGTCCAGCTTCAGGCTGACGTAGGCCAGCCCCAGAGCAGTGACATGAGCAGGGCCTGCACCACGTGAGCGATCAGGGCCACATAATGTCCAGCGTAACCCGAATAAACCGGTTTGACGGGGGGGGATGAACAAACAAACAAACACAAAATAAACAGAACTGTCAATAAAGAAATACAGTGTTCATCAAGATGTTGTTTCTGAATGTTTATAAAAAACAATATAAATAACACTTGTTTAAAGTACAAGGATTTAGTGTTCATATGGGCAAACTACAGCCCCCAGCTGGGCCATTTAAGGTTCGTAGACTGTTTGATCTGGACCACATTACTCTATCCATCGCGCGTGTTTACCAATCTTATTTCAATGATGTTTGAAGTAATCTTTGACCTTTTAGTGCGTTCCAGTGTATTTTGAATGCCCTGAGACGAAATCTTTTAAGAGATTTTGGGGGGGGTCAAGACAGAAACATTTTAATGGTGCTCATGGACACTTGACCAAAGTACTTGTAGATGTTTAGTAGTGAAATTATTACCTCATGGGTAGTGACGTAGCAGAGGGTGCGAGCAAGGGGTCCTCATGCCCCGGGCACAACCTCACAAAGGGGCGCTAAAAGGTATATTTTACATATGAATATTATATATTTGTTCGAATGGGGCTTGGTGCTAAGGTATTGCGCCCCTATCGCGAGTTAGCCTCCCTCCAGGGGGGACCAAGGCGGTCACTTAATTGTTTCCGATCCCTGAGAACGGGTCTGATTTAGTGACATAAAAGATAATAAGAAATCTAATCATTGAATTTAAATTACATTTAGGGCCTTTTTAATGCCAAGCTAGAAATTGTTCAATTACCAAAACGAGACAACATACAGAACATAATAAATTATATAATTGTAATGTATGTAACGGTCCGACTACCTTCATTTGATCCCACACATTATAAACCAGGTAGATTGTAATGTGTGTAATGGTCTAATTACCTAAACGAGCCCAAGGAATATAAACGATAGATTGTAATGTGTAACGGTCCCACTACCTAAATCTGAGCCCAAGTATTCATGAAACTATAGACTAATGTAATGTGTAATGGTCTAATTACCTAAACGGAAACCAAACATTATAAACTTATAGATTGTAATGTGTGTAATGGTCTAACTTACCTAAACGAAACCAAACATTATAAACTATAGATTGTAATGTGTGTAATGGTTCTAATTACCTAAACTGAAACCAACCATTTTAAACTATAAATTGTAATGTGTGTAATGGTCTAATTATTTCCTAAACAAAATGTAAAACAGTATGGCACAGTCCAGGACTTTCTCTCGTCCTCCATCGCATCGATCAGATTCTGCAGAGTGTCGTCCCCCATCACAGCTTACCGTACAGTGAGTTGATCAAAACTTGGGACCATCTCGTAAGCCTCTGGGGGAACATAGAACCACATTTTGTCTCATCTAGCTTACAGTTATGCCATAAATGGAATGTACCACGAAATGTGCTTTAACTTATATATATATATAGGCATATTTTTTCTCTCTCATGACTTACACGGGTTTTACTCTAGGCAAAAAAAAAAATTGAAGTGCCGATAAAATCTAATCATGGAATGTATACATGGTAGGGAAAAGTTATAGTGAGGTACATGTGTAACAGGCCTAGGTGGGGTTTCTTGAATCCAATACTTTCAATTCTATCATTCACAGCTTTAGGAATAGTTGATTCATCTCTAGTTTTCTGTTGTTGACATCTTTTGTATCACGTTCTAACTCTTTAACACCACCGCTTAGGGTCACCATCAGAATCCCTGTAAACACCCGCCTTGCCCCCACCCACCCTCTCTGAGCTGAATCTCTTATATTTTGATGTTTACACCCTCCACCACCTTATTTCCTTTTCCCCGAGAGCCACCCAGCCCCCCCCCCACTAATGGCAAACAGAACAGGTTTTCAATTGATATTAATGACATCCCATCAGAAAGAATCTTTGTTAAGGGATGAAATTTCGCTAACGATGACCAGGCAGTCAGTTGTCTTTACCTTCCAGCCTCTCCCATGCCGATGGCCTCCTGTTTAGAGTTGCTGTCGCTCACGCTCGTCTATCCTGCCCAGACTTGAGGCCTCCTTAGCCCCTGGACCACAGTCAGGCAGCTCTCCTCTCATCATGTGACGTGTTGTCCACTGTGGTCAGGTCAACTGCAAAAGGAACGTGGTGCCACACTTGAGAACCAATGTGAGTAGGTCAGGTTGGTCATACAGATATAGATATAAACACTGACACACACACGGTGATGCGCATAGAAAGAGAATTAGATACAAAGACATTTACGTTAGATGTATATATATATATAGAGAGAGAGAGAGAGAGTGAGAATGGATATATAGCTCAACAAAGAGATAAATAAATGGATAGAAAGTTAATTTATAGCTGACAGAGAGATAAATTGATCGGAAAAGAACAATAGATTTATACCCGAAGAGAGAGATAAATATATGTGTTATAAAGATGCATAGTACATAATTTAGTGGCAAATGTCAGCACACACACACACATTACACACGACACTCGCACACACACACACACACATATACATGTAACTATCACATAATAAACATTACAGATTCACATCTAGCCCTAACACATTCACCAAAACAAAACATCAAGTAACATATCTTAACAATCAATCACCATAACTCTCTTTAGTCAGGGCATTGGTTGAATCTGGAACCCACATGGCCTTACACGAAGCCAGCCAGGTCTAAATTCTCATTTCGTCTCCACCCCCCTTTACCATTAGGCACCTGTTTATATGCATGCATGTTGTGATAATATCATGAGTATGCAATGCTACCACATTGGCTTTTCTTACTGTAGTAGTCGCATGGGACCATATGTACTGGACATGGGTAAAGCCCAGGGCTAAGAAATAGCCGACCATATCCTTGGCCGGACCGTTAGGAAATAAGCCGCCTTTGGACAAGGATGTTATCATTGGTATCCACTGCGTTAAAGATGTCAAACCTGTAGGACATATAGAGAATGGGGCATTAGAAGTGTAATGGCCAAACCAGGATGATAGAGTGGTCTTTAGAAAGTGAATGGTTTCATGATCATAATGGCAAAGTAAAAGACTGTCAAACGGTTTTTAGAGAGTCATAGGCTAACACAACGGTTGCTTTTTACTTTTACACTGATCTCCTCCATGGGCTCCAGCCAGCCCCAATCTCGGGCCCCTGACAAGATCCACCAACTGCCCCTTCCCTCTGATTCTGGTCTCTTTCACACGAAATCATCTTACTGCAGACTACAAAACGCCCTATTGCGCTATAAGGGGGAGGAGGACCTGCAGAAAGTGCCGCCGAGAGGGGGAGGGGGCAGGGGGGGGCAATGCCTAGGGGCCCTGCGAGTTTTAGGGCGAGGTTTAGGGGCCCGGACTGAGCTGGCCAACCACCTTTTGAAAATCGTATTATCAGCACGAAGGGCCCGTGCATAGCCTTGCCCAGGGGCCCGAAATTTCGGTCGGTGGGGCCTGGCTGCAGACAGAGTTTGGGTTGAACTTCCCCCACTCCACACCTCCGAGGGAGCCCCGCTATATCACACAAACTCATATATCCTGCGATGGTCATTTTACGATCTGTTTACTATAACCGCACAAGTGAATGAATTGGTACAGTGATTCATTTTGTTAACGAAAATTAATTCATACTCTCAAGACGCAAAGAATTATGATGGTCTTATTCCTTAACAGCATTAGTCTCTTTAATACAGAATGAAAAGTAATTGAATTACTCGAAGATTACTAAATAATAATGTACTATCGGCCGTCTTACTTCCCTGTGGGGCTGACAAGAGAACAGAGAGAGAGAGAGAGAGAGAGAGGAGGGGTCGATATTGCGAATCAGGTGTGGATACTTCAGATATTTACATTTCTGATGTTTACATTTATTTTTCCCTGCCTTAACACCCAAGTCTTGTTGTATTTTACTTTGCATTGTGCCCTAGGATCAGAATGTGCACTGAGTGGTGACGATCTTTATGGGGAGGGGGAAACTGGACACAGGGGCTCGAGAGTCATGTAGCCGTTAAATGGGTTGAATGGGGGGAGGGAGGGGAGGGAGAGTGAAATACTCACATTGGCTGACAGGGGAACTAGGTGGAACTATAGTCTCAGAACTCACATTTGCTGACAGGGGAACTAGATGGAACTATAGTCTCAGTACTCACATTTGCTGACAAGAGAACTAGATGGAGCTATAATCTCTACTCACATTGTATGTCAGGGGAACTACATGGAACTATAGTCTCTACTCACAATGGCTTACAGGAGAACTAGATGGAACTATAGTCTCAGTACTCAGATCTGTTGACAAGAGAACTAGATGGAGCTATAGTCTCTACTCACATTGTATGCCAGGGGAACCATATGGAACCATAGTCTCTACTCACAATGGCTTATAGGGGAACCATAGAGGAAACTATGGGCTCCCAGTACTCATGTTTGTTGACAAGAGAACTAGATGGAGCTATAGTCTCCAATCACATTGTATGTCAGGGGAACTACATGTAACTATAGTCTCTACTCACAATGGCTTACAGGGGATCTAGATGGAACTATAGTCTCAGTACTCACCTTGGCTGACAGGGGAACTAGATGGAACTATAGTCTCTACTTACATTGTATGACAGGGGAACTACATGGAACCATAGTCCTACAGTGCTCATAATGGCTTAAGCAGGGTACCTTAGATGGAACTATAGACCCTGTACTCACCTTGGCTGATGGATGGACATGATGATGGTCCGTGTTTTGATGCAAGCCTGGGACAACGTATCTGACAATACTGTTGGCGGTGAAGGAAATCCAAACCGGATGCCAGCCTCGTCCAGGGAACAAAATACCTGTGAAGTCACACACAAACCAAATGTACAATATTTAAAAAAAAAGAAACAAAACAAATGTACTCGAGATATTTATGTATCTACGCATCTAGTCATTAGAAGCTCAGATCTGTTGACACCAGAGTAACATCGGCATACATAATAGGGGAATTAAATTCAATGTAGGCCGACTTATCTTCAGGTAAGTCAGTTCAGTACAGGTTGACTCATCTAATAGGTCCGTTAGTTCAATACGGCGCTGGCTTATCTAGTAGGTAGTCTTAAATCAATGCAGGTTAACTTACGAAATAGTTAAAAGAATCATACCATTAATCAAAATTTACCGTATTCAGACGTGTAAAAACCCTTTTTTACTCGGGATGGACGCCCGGGGTGGGGTGGGGGTGGCGGGGGGCTAATGAAAAAATTAAACTTTTTACATAACCAGAATTTCTTTTTAAGGTGCGAAATGATATCTTTATTTGCAACCTACAAAGCGTATTAATATCTTTACACACCTGTTTTAATATTTAGTGGCTTAGTATTTGCAAAAAGCAGCCTATGGTCAAGTACTTCATATCTTAGGCCCCCAAACGCACATTGCCCTAGGGCCCCCAAATGTACATAGCCCTGGGCCCCCAAATTTCACTTTTCATAGCGCGTACAATGCCCCACCCACCTGCACCCAACCCCCCAATAAATTCTTTGGCCCAGGGCCCACCGAAAACGTTATAAACGGTTCTGCTCATATATAACATTTAAGAATGTCATCATGACCCCTTTCTGGAGGACAGAGTTACCCGGATTTTACTTCACCCTCCTCCCCCCTTCCCGTGGTCTGCATGGGGACCCGTTCAACCGTTGACATGGAGACGAAATCACCGGTAGTGATTACAGAAGGCTCTGCTAGCGTTCTGCCTTGTGTGTGTGCGTGCGTGTGCGTGTGTGTGTGCGTGTTTGTGCGGTTAGTGCACCCCACCCCCCCCCACCCACCCCGTGCCAGTGTAAACAACGACGACCTACATTCGTGTGACATGAGGCGAATATTTTTGAATTTCGGTCTTTAAGTGTCTAGCCACCTGACCATTAAGCAAGGAGTGTATTGGCCCCTCTCAAAGTTTTACGGGAACCGGATACTCTTGTATTAGAAATTTTAAGTAAATAAATCAATGTTCATCCAACCTCAATGTGTTGGGGAAGTCAAATCAATATTTATTTTGACAAGATTGTCCCTGTGATTAGGGCTATACTATCATAAGGGGCACCAGGCCCCAAGGACTCAACGGTCCCCAAAAAGCTCAAAAAATGAAACGTGAGATACGAATATACGCAAAGTCCCTCTAGCTTGTGACCCCCTCCCCCACCACACACTCACACATACACGCACACGCACACACACGCACACACACGCACATACACGCACGTACGCATACACGCACACACACACACACACACAATGCTCAGGGCTTTTGGTTTCACTGTATATAACCTCCTACCCATGCTTTCGCAATACGACTTCAATTTCCCATAATTGAACTCCAACCCAGTTTCGCTATACGACTTCATTTTGCATAATCTTCAACCCTTGCTTCTTAAATAACATTTCATTTTCCATAATCTTCAACCCATGCTTCGCAATATCGACTTCATTTCCTCCATATCTCCAACCCATGTTTCACAATACGATTTCTTCCCCTCCCATAATCTCTAACCCATGTTTCTAATGTAATACGACTTCATTTCCCATAATCTCCAACCCAAGTTTTTGCAATACGACTTCATTTCCATAATCTCCAACCCATGTTTCGCAATACGACTTGATTTCCCATAATCTCCCAACCCATGTTTCTCATTGACGACTTCATTTTACATAATCTCTAACCCATGTTTCGCAATACGACTTCGTTTCACATAACCTCTAACTCATGTTTCTGCAACACGACTTCATTTCCCCATATCTCTAACCCATGCTTCGTAATACGACTTCATTTCCATAATTCCCCAACCCATGCTTCTGCTATACCGACTTCATTTTACATAATCTCCAACCCTTGTTTCGCAATACGACTTCATTTCCCATAATCTCCAACCCATGTTTCGCAATACGACTTCATTTCCCATAATCTCCAACCCATGTTTCACAATACGACTTCATTTCCCATAATTCCCAACCCATGTTTCGCAATACGACTTCATTTCCCATAATCTCCAACTCCATGTTCGCGAATACGACTTCATTTCCCATAATCTCCAACCCATGTTTTCCAATACGACTTCATTTCCCATAATCTCCAACCCATGTTTTGCAATACGACTTCATTTCCCATAATCTCCAACCCATGTTTCGCAATACGACTTTCATATTTCCCATAATCTCCAACCCATGTTTCGCAATACGACTTCATTTTACATAATCTCCAACCCATGTTTCGCTATAAGACTTCATTTTACATAATCTCCAACCCATGTTTCGCACGACTTCATTTTACATAATCTCCAACCCATGTTTCAGAATACGACTTCATTTCCCATAATCTCCAACCCATGTTTCGCAATACGACTTCATTTCCCATAATCCACAACCCATGTTTTGCAATACGCCTTCATTGCATATAATCTCCAACCCATGTTTCGCAATACGACAATATGCGCAGGGAAAGTTTAACACAAGACAAACGAACGAACGAACGAACGAACACCATAGTCCAGGTTAGTAGACTTTTGAGCGGCTACCTACTGGGCAGTATGAGCAGTTGATCCCGATGCTAACTCTCTCCTCTCCGCCGGACAGCCCGCGGATCGTGTCGTTCCCGACCCTGGTGTCTGCCGCCTGGGTCAGTCCGAGCTCAGCGACAGACGAGATCAATCTGTGCATAGATTTGGAGTTGATAAAATTAGACAAGATTGGCCTGGGGAGATGAGCTGAAGACGACTAGAGTAACCCCGGAGTAGAAATGGGTGAAACAGAATTCAACTATAAATTACACCCAGGCTTACATCTTGGACAGCGGCTTGGTCTGCCTTGGGCTAGCCATGACGTCATTGTCGAGAGCGGTCCGTGAGAATTTGAAAGTTATTTCCCTTTTAATTTCAAAAAAAAATTTTTTTTAGTTTGTTTTAAAAAAAGTATAAAACAGTCAAGTGAACTAGAACGTATAGAAGATGAATGACGTTTTAAAAAGGGATTCAATGTTGATCAAACAGAAAGAGTCATAGAGTATAGACCAGGGCTGTCAATGCTTGGGTTTTGGAAACAAAAAAAAACATTTCTATTGATAACCCTGGTGTAGGCTATCCATAGATAAAAAAATATATTTTCTGATTACCATCTGCCCTTTATAATGTAAACATATGCCCTCTATAATGTAAACATTGGCCCTTTATAATGTAAACATATGCCCTCTATAATGTAAACATTGGCCCTTTATAATGTAAACATATGCCCTCTATAATGTAAACATTGGCCCTTTATAATGTAAACATATGCCCTCTATAATGTAAACATCCGCCCTTCATAACGTAAACATCCGCCCTTCATAACGTAAACATTTAAGAACATCTTCATTATTAACGAAATCTCCTGATAGACAAAGACACATTTTTATTTAAAAATGAAATGACGGGACGTTAGGTCACGTGGACAGAGTGGACAAATACACTCTCAAGACTAACATTGAAAACAAAGACTTGTGAGAGAAGTGGGGGGGGGGGGGAAGGAGGGGGTGTTGTTGTTGGTGGTGTTGGTCACACTTACTCTGTTTCTTATCATCTCAGCGCTGAATGTTCGGGGCAGCTTGAGCTGGGCGACAAAAATGAGGGTCTCCCTGACGGTCAGGAAAGCGATGAGCCGGTCATCCTGCCGGACGTAGCCTGGCGGCGCAAGAGTCCAGGACGGTCTTGGTCCGGACCACCGAGTTCAGGTAGACGTCGCCGGTCACCACACCCGATGACGTACGGCAGGCCAGGACGTCGAGCAGCGAGGTCTTACCGCTACCTGTGGGAGGGGGGGTGTGGGGGGGGATAGTGTCGGGGAGGGAGGGGGGAGAGGGCGTCAGGGATGAGGTCGAGTACAGAAAAGAGTTTTTAAGAAACATATTTATAGATAGCGTTGTGACTATCGCTAGTGACGCCCCCGGGGTGTACTCTAATAATGCCGGCCCCTACCAAACTTTACTAAATTACAGCTGCCGCCCCTTTAGTTACGCCGCTGATGGTAGACAATTTGTAGAATAGACATATTCCGGGAAGAGTGGTGGTATTCTTTTTCAAATTCATTTCCACGAATTAATCAAATAGAAGACAATGGATAGATAGGAACACAGTCTTAATACCCAACAATATTTGTGATTAATTTAAACCCTAAGTTCTTGTTTTATGAATATAGAACAAACTAAGAGACACCCCCCACACCCCCCTTTGCTGTAAACAAATGAACAAAGAACTTTGAACTTTGATTTATGTAAATATTAATTAATTATCTTTCTTGACTGCTTTTTTTACAAGTTCGTGAAAGACTGAATTGTTTATTTCATAGATTCTATAAACAACTAGTATAAACAACTAGTATAAACAACTAGTATAAACAAAACAACTAGTATAAACAAAACAACTAGTATAAACAACTAGTATAAACAACTAGTATAAACAACTAGTATAAACAACTAGTATAAACTAACTAGTATAAACAACTCATTGGGCAGTACTCATCTTTCATCCCCACCATTGCCGATAGGAGGCACCACGTCGAGGGGGGGTGGGCGCGAACCCGTAACCCACATCATACAAGTCGTGTTGTATCATTAAGATCCAGCTTGCTACCAAGCACCACCTAAAGTAGGGGGGGAATCTTCATTAGACTCACCCCCCCCTCTCTCTCTTACCCCCCCCCACCCCACCCCCAAAGTCATGAACAAAATTCAATTTTAGATCATCTTTTAATATTTTTTTTTAAATCTGGGTTTATGTCGCATTTTTACATCTTCACACACACACACACGCACGCACGCACACACACGCACGCACGCACACGCACACACACACACACGCCACGCACACACACACACACACACACTGCGTGCCGCGTTCAAGACAGAAACAAAATCAGGCGGCGCATCTATGCCTGATCCCCCCATGATGGCCATCAACTGTCCGCTCCTGGCACTGAAGCAGACGTCCTTGAGAACTTCCGTGGTTTTACCTTTCTCCAGCCACTCCCCAGGGCATCTGGAAACAACAAAACAAACGGATAGGGTATGACGTATGTATTCAGTAAACGGTGTGTGGAGTGGGGAGGTGGGGGGAAGGATATCCACATAAATCCATTCAGACTGACCGGTTTACAAAAAGAAACAAGATGTAGAGTCATCGGGATATCAAAAGTCTAATGGTCAAATGTTTAAAAGTAGCCGTCATTTGTATGTGGCTTTGGAAGAAAGGGTGGGGGGAACAACCGACACAGGCCCTACACCAAAGGGGAGTGTGTGTGGGGGTGGGGGTGGAGGGTGGAAAGCTCCAGTGATAGGAGCGTTTTTTGTTTTGCTACGATGAATAGTCTTCAGTGACGATTATAGGTCCCGTATCGATCAGTTGCGCATCCAACCGTATAAATTAAGACTACCACTGGGCAATTAAACTCAAATCTTCACCGTATTTGCAAAATCTTAACACAAATCTGTATTGGACGTAGTGCGCATGTGTGTAAGTGAAAGACACCAAGATGGCGAATGCTGATGTTGACAGTTCATGCAAATGTAAATTATTTTGAAGCATTACAAGTTTGAAGTAAATTGTTATGGAGTCTTCATTCCTGTCCTAACACTTTGGCTGGTCAAGACTTGATGTTGTTGCATTGTATTAGATGGTAGAAATGAAGTCAGTTTCGCTTTCACTTGACAACAATTTGCATTGTTTTACTTTTTGAACTTTTGACACATGTATTCGAGGTCAAAAATCTCTTTAGCCAACTTCATCTCGTCACTACACTATTCAATTGGTTTGACCTCTAAAATGACCTGTTCAATTACACTAGTGGACAACTGCCAATTGCAATAAAAGTGCGACGCAACTCACTATACAAACAGGAGTTATGCTCCCCCTGTGACTGACCGCCACTAAACTAAAAAAGAATCTTAATTAACTCTTGATGCATAGGAGAATCCATATTCTGTCGATACCTAAGAGTAAATTTGGTCGACAGCGTATATTTATAATCAAATATCTAGAGGATGATGATTATCAGAATCGATACCCTTAGAGGATTAACATTTTCGGACTCGTTACTTGAAGAAAAAAAAATTGACCATCTCGATACCTCCTCGAGAAGAATCGATTACCTGACCTGTATGTTAGTGATCTTCTGCCACCAGCTGCCTGGGACGTCGGTCACCGTGTAGCACAGCTTGTCCACGTGGAGGTCAATGGGCACGAAGTCCGTGGTGTGCTGACCGATGAGGTCAATCACGGCATCGATGCGGATCACTGCCGGATGTCTGTCTCCTCCATGATTAAAGTCGACAGACTATCCGTTATGTTTGGCGGGTTTTTTTCTGAGTTCTCTTGGGCGGTTACCTACAAAATACTTGGGCAGTTACCTATAAAATACATGGGCAGTTACATTTAAAATACTTATGTAGCTACATTTAAAATACTTTATGAAGCTACATTTAAAATACTTGGGCAGTTACCTACAAAATGCTAGGGCAGTTACCTACAAAATGCTAGGGCAGTTACATATTAAATACTAGGGCAGTTACCTACAAAAATGCTAGGGCAGTCACCTACAAAATACTAGGGCAGTTATCTACAAAATACTAGGGCAGTTACCTACAAAATACTAGGGCAGTTACCCACAAAATTCTAGGGCAGTCACCTACAAAATACTAGGGCAGTTACCCACAAAATTCTAGGGCAGTTACCCACAAAATTCTAGGGCAGTCACCTACAAAATACTAGGGCAGTTACCCACAAAATACTAGGGCAGTTACCTACAAAATACTAGGGCAGTCACCCACAAAATACTAGGGCAGTTACCTATAAATACTAGGGCAGTTACATGCACAAAATCACTAGGGCAGTTACCCACAAAATTCTAGGGCAGTCACCTACAAAATACTAGGGCAGTCACCTACAAAATACTAGGGCAGTTACCCACAAAATTCTAGGGCAGTTATCCACAAAATTCTAGGGCAGTCACCTACAAAATACTAGGGCAGTCACCTACAAAATACTAGGGCAGTTACCCACAAAATTCTAGGGCAGTTACCCACAAAATACTAGGGCAGTTACCTACAAAATACTAGGGCAGTTACCCACAAAACAACTAGGGCAGTTACTTACAAAATACTAGGGCAGTCACCCACAAAATACTAGGGCAGTTACCTATAAATACTAGGGCAGTTACCTACAAAATACTAGGGCAGTTACCCTCAAAATTCTAGGGCAGTCACCTACAAAATACTAGGGCAGTCACCTACAAAATACTAGGGCAGTTACCCACAAAATACTAGGGCAGTTACCCACAAAATTCTAGGGCAGTCACCTACAAAATACTAGGGCAGTCACCTACAAAATACTAGGGCAGTTACCCACAAATTTAGGGCAGTCACCTACAAAATACTAGGGCAGTCACCTACAAAATACTAGGGCAGTTACCCACAAAAATTCTAGGGCAGTTACCCTCAAAATACTAGGGCAGTTACCCACAAAATACTAGGGCAGTTACCCACAAAATACTAGGGCAGTTACCTACAAAATACGAGGGCAGTTACCCACAAAATACTAGGGCAAAGCTACTCATAAATACTAGGGCAGTTACCTACAAAATACTAGGGCAGTTACCCTCAAAATTCTAGGGCAGTTACCTACAAAATACTAGGGCAGTCACATAAAAATACTAGGGCAGTTACCCACAAAATCTAGGGCAGTTACCCACAGTTCGAGGGCAGTCACCTACAAAATACTAGGGCAGTCTACAAAATACTAGGGCAGTTACCCACAAAATTCTTAGGGCAGTTACCCACAAAATTCTAGGGCAGTTACCCACAAAATACTAGGGCAGTTACTTACAAAATACTATGGTAGTTACCTCCGAAGTATCAACTTTATGAAGCTACACATATGGAAACTGAGTTTCAACATTGTGTTGATTCTAAAACAGAAAAAAAGACCAAATAAGGAAGATAAAAATTATGACACAAAACATAAATAAAAAAGCTTTTAACAGTCCCAAAAATCAATTCAAAGAACGAATAAGGAAATTGTCTGTAGAAGAATAAATATTGCAGTGAGACTAGGGCCAGCTTTGGCAGATTAAGTGACCGCGTTGGTCCCCCTCCTCACCTGCTTCCACCCATCTCATACCAATGGCCCTTATCTAATCAAAACTATTATGTTTTGCTATAAGACTTCTTCCCCTGTCCCTGTCCCCCTGATATTTCAAGGCCTCTGCCAAGGGCCTGAATGGTTAAACTTAACGGTTATCTAGAAAGATAACGGTTACGTGATAGGCCTGTTTGAATGAAGGGGAGGGTAGGGGAGGGCAGCTGGAAAATGGGAGAGGGTAAAGGTTTAAATTAATAAAAAAAATAATGGAAATTATCAGAAATACCGTTAAGGGGAAAATTATTACATGATAATAAATAGATAAATTGGACGCGCTACCTGATACGACAAGAGAGGCAGGGACAGTCGGATAGGCACACAGTCGGCTAGGCAGACATAATGATCGAAAAGTCAGAAAGACAAACACTTTGAAAGACAGATTAACTAATAGATTGGGTAAAGTGATTGACGGTCATACATACATACAGACAGACAGACAGACATAAAGACAAAAGTGACTGCTAGATGACATACATGATAAACAGACAGACATACAGATACAATATCAAGTAATAAAATGACAAAGGCAGACATACAGACAGGCAGGTAGATACAGACAGAAAAATGGATGCATAGATAAGTAGACAAACAGACAGACATATATACATGCATACAGACAAATAGACAGACAGACAGACATATAGATAAATAGATAGATATATAGATAGATTTATAAGTAGATAGATAAAAGGCTAGATATACATATGTAAATATACAGAGAGAGTGAGAAAGATAGATAGATAGATATATAGATAGACAGATAGATAGATAGACAGATAGATAGATAGATAGACAGATAAATAGACAGACAGACAGACAGACAGACAGACAGACAGACAGACAGATAGATAGATAGATAGATAGATAGATAGATAGATAGATAGATAGATAGATAGATAGATTTATGGATGGATGGATGGATGGATGGATGGATAGATAGATAGATAGATGGATTTATGGATGGTTGGATGGATGGATGGATGGATGGATGGATGGATGGATGGATGGATGGATGGATGGATGGATAGATAGATAGATAGATAGATAGATAGATAGATAGATAAGGATAGATAGATAGATAGATAGATAGATAGATAGACAGATAGATAGATTTATGGATGGATGGATGGATGGATAGATAGATAGGATAGATAGATAGATAGATAGGATAGATAGATAGATAGATAGATAGATAAGATAGATTTATGGATAGATGGATGGATGGATGGATGGATGGATGGATGGATGGATGGATGGATGGATAGATAGATAGATAGATAGATAGATAGATAGATAGATAGATAGATAGATAGATAGATAGATAGATAGATAGATAGATAGATAGATAGATAGATAGTGTTGCTCTTTGAAGATTTCATCATTTTCAAACACGGTTCATAATTCACATTCAATACACTTTATAAATAACATCACATCAGTCGCTAAATAAAAAAACTAAATAGATTAGTAATTTCTGACCCAGTTCATCCTGTCATCCAAGATATCTAAAACGTGTAACCGTTGGAAGAAAAAGCTGACAGAAATTTCTGGAAGAAATAAAACATAAATCAATACAACTGGTTTGCCCCGAGAGACATTCCGCCCGACGCCGCAGTGAGATAAGTCTTTCATTTTTTTCTTCATATCATAATAAACTGCTTTCTTAATAAAAAAAAAAAGGAAGAAGAAAACAACGCTTGTAGAAATTACGCCATCAATTTATGTGTTGGTCGCGGCCAGATTATATATTGCCGTGTGTTGTATTGTAAATAAATTATTTTGTGGTGATATGGATTAGTTTAATGTCCATGTAGATCGTTGGGGTTTTTGGGTTCCTTACCCAGACGTAATAAGCGATAGTGGCGCCGTTGGTAAACAATGATATTGTCGCCTCGGTTCCGGTGTACCAAAAGTACTGCCGCGTCTGATTGGTGTTTTAGTAAATGTCGCAAAGGTGCGGACTGCCCAAGACCACAGAATTTTCACATCTTCGATTTGATCAGTTTTTTTTTTTTTCGATTTGAGCAATAACAAGGCACGCGTGACAAACTTGGCACGCGAGAAAAATGTTACTTGCCAGCCGAAACCACTCACAGGCATCAACAAACAAAAAATTATATTATAAATATTTCATGATAAAAATAAAATAATCCAATTTCATTTCTCGGTGTTTGTTTTTTTGTGTTTTTTTATTGGCACTTTGATAAAATCCTGTTTGTCATCACTGGCTAACACAATGCTGGCAATTTATTTGTACAAAAAGGCCAAATGGATGAAAAAAATAACTCCGTTATTGACGACTCCATAATGACGTATTAGATTCACCAAAAATAAATTAATTAATTAATAAAACACTCTACACATTATTATTATAGTATTTACAAACTGCGAAATAGTGTCTAATTAAAAAAAACAAAATCTTTATTTTAAGTGGGTTGTTAACAGGGCCGGCCGCACGAATTGTTACGGGGGCCCACTTTAACGGATGTACGAGGAGGTCTTATTCTAATCTTTAAGAGCCTGTGACAATAGCCATGTCTGATAGATGCAGACGGGGCCCTGCCAGTGTGTGAAATCCCTGTAAGGATGAGATGAAATATCTTAGATCCTATAAACCACTAATGGGGTTGTTTTTTATGGTGCCCTTCTTTCATCTCCCCACCCATAGACGACAGTGCGCAATGGCCATGGAGGTACCACGGAAGACATAACGGGGGTACCTAAGCCATGACATGAAATATCCATCGGTCCTCACCGGAGATCGAACCAGGTACCTTCAAGTCGACAGTCTTTCGCTTTACCGCACGACCATCCGTCCTCTTCAGTCGTGGGGAGGCCCATTTTGTGGTCATAGGTCAGTTCGGCACAAGGCTGGCCCTTTGTTAAATAATGCTCCTTACTAGTTACTTTATTTTATATCAATCACGCTTCTAAACCTAGAAACTGACTATGTACTATTACCAGTGGTGCGGATGTGTCAATACTTGTGGTCTCGTGGAGCTTGTAGAGCTTCAGTGTTTTCTAAATAGCAGACTTAACCAATCAGGTTGGCGGAAACGCGAATTTAAAAAAAAAAAAGTAATTCTTAATAAAACAAAAAGAAAGAAATTGTTTAATCACGTGACGTTACAGTTTTTTGCAAAAAAAATATTGTTTTGTTTGTTTATAAATTGTACCTGAATGAACGGAACATTTGGTGAAGAACATGTAGGCTATTCTATTATTATAAATTCCACAGGTTTGAAACGGATTTACTTAACACACAATATCAAAAGACAGTTTGTTGTACTATAGAGTTCCTTGTGTTACACATAGAGATAAGCGCTGTAATTGATAAACAGTAATAGTCAGAAACTGTGGCTGAAATTGAATGGCTAGGAATTTATTTTTGAAAAAATACAAACCTATTTCTACTGATACAATGAAACGAAATATAAATTATAAACAAAGCTACATTTGAATAGTCCGAGTTCACAATAATATCTCCTGAAATATTGTGATGAGAATAATACATTTTTATCTGTTTTATGTATGTATGTATATCTGTGTGTGTGTGTGTGTATGGCACATGCCTCTGACGATTTGTTTCAGTCAGTTAAAACTGGTGGGTGGGTGGGTGGGTGGAGGGGGGGAGGGAGGGACGAACACACACACATGCATTGGTCTTTACCTTAAATAGAAAAAAAATGAAGGGTACAACTAGTCCAAGTACAACTACTAGACCAAGTACAGTCAGTCATTTAGTTTTGTTTGGTTCGTCCGTCAGCACGACAGGGTGTATAAACTGGGCCACATCTTGCAGCCCTCTCCCCTAACCCCACCCCCACCCCAAACCACCTGCCCCCCCACCACC
>JAGDYQ010000154.1:1225349-1239235 GCA_021962125.1 Bulinus truncatus | reverse complement strand
AACCATTACCCCCCCCCTTCCCGGGGAAATCATAGATTCAGTAATTTATACTTACACAAAGTCATTCGCATGACCATATACAGACGCGGTGTGTGTGTGTGTGTGTTTAGAAAGTCAGTCTGAAGGAGGGGCATTCACTACAAGGAACCGAACCAGGAATGTGTAGTCCCCCTCCTCCCCCCACCAACCCGTCCTCTTCACAGGCAAGTACTCACCCCCCCCACACGCTGTCACGTGACAGGAAATATAAAAAAGAAAAAACACGAGCGTTCATACAGGGAAGTTTTCAAAGTTCAAAGATTAGTCCTACGTGACAAACAATACACACAGAGAGAGAGAGAGAGAGAGAGAGAGAGAGAGAGAGAGAGAGAGAGGAGAGAGAGAAGAGAGAGAGGAGAGAGAGAGAGAGAGAGAGAGAGAGAGAGAGAGAGAGAGAGAGAGAGAGAGAGAGAGAGAGAGAGAGAGAGAGAGAGAGAGAGAGTGTGTGTGTGAGATAGAGAGAGAGGGCGGGAGAGGATTGAAACAAAGATGACTATTGCATGAATAAGGGATCAAAACGTCAACAGCCATCCTTCACTGCAGTGTACCACTTTTAGTTTGATGGCAGTCTACAGGTAAAAAATGTACCACACACACTGTATTGGCACTACTGACATAGAGACACTTGTGGCAAAAGGAGAACGAGAGACCATTGCCAGAGGCACAAGATAGGTGAGATACGTTGATAGTGGTCACGGTCACACCACAAAGCGGTGATGTTACCATTGAAAAACTCGGACCACCATAGAAACACATCACACACACACACAAACTAATACAAATGAAACGAACAAATGACAAGAAACAAAAAAGGGTGTGGAAATTTGACAAAGATTCTTAAAAATTGTTTTAATTAAAAAAAAAGAACAACTACAAAACAACATAATCGGGGGAAGGGGGGGGGGCAGGCATCCACCGATTCCATGTGATGGTCCGGAAACTGACATTTCTCAGATGACATGACACGCGTGGACGTTACGAGTGGGGGGGGGATTGAGGCCACGACTCGCTGTTTGTGTGCAAAATGTAAACGTATTCCACATCAGAGAGTGAACGGCGAAATGCTTTTCGTGTGTGGGTGAGCTGAAGTATATATACAGGTCCAAGAAATTGTGAGGCCGAATAGAAAACGAATCCATCCTATGCTGGTTTTTTTTTTGAATTAGAAACATAAACAGATTATTTTTTTTAGTTCACTGTATTACTTCGCACACAATGCAATGCGCGAAAACAAAGAAACTGGGGGGGGGATACTGTTTCACTCGTACAGAAAAAACTCCTAAAACGTATTTCAGACAGTCGAGTAGCATCATTCCCTTTCTGTACTAGCTGCACAATCCCTTGGAACAGCCGCACAATCCATTGGAACAGCCGCACTATCTCACTAAACAGCCGAACGATCCCACGGAATAACCGAGGCTATAGAAGTAGACGTAATTTGAAACTTGTTTTTACCGCTTTAGTTCTTCTTCTTCCTTTGGCTCTACAGCCCATTTAGGGCCCTGGCCAGCCATACTACTTTTCTCCACTGGTCTTCTTCCTTCACTCTCTCACTCCTATGGCTTTAAGGTCTTTCTTCACTTCCTCCAACCATCTGCTTCTTGGTCTGCCTTTTGGTCTTTTATCATTGGGTGTTACCTTATATATATATATATATATATATATATAGCTTTTGGACCTCTGCTGTTGTCCATTCTGTCTATGTGCCTCGCTGTTTTAGTTCGCCATGATATGAATGACCCACAACGTTGAAGAATTGTAATGTTCTGCTCTATTGTAACGACCAATACATTCAATGTGTTATTCTACATGTTAACAAAACACAGGCTTTTTTTACTCTTAGTACAATGACCATGTCATGTCCAACATTCTCATGGAGCGGCGGTTCTGTACTGGTGGCATGCGTAACCCCCCCCCCCGGGGGTATGGGGTCAGCTCACGGCGGGGTACACAGCGGCTTCTAACTCTCGCTTCATACAACTTACATCGCTTAAAAAAAAACACCTATGGGTGGTGGTGGTGGGGGGAGGGGAGACGGGTACCAGCGGACATACTTTTCGCACCCTTTGAAGGTACACACGCGAAAAAAAGGTTGAGAGTCGAGGTCCTACAGTACAGCACAACGCACAACAAATAAAGACGCCCCTCCTTCTCCCGTCCCCCTCCCCTTTATCCAGGAAGACGGTGTTATTCAAACGTGAGCTATACTCTGCGAGGACCCCACACCCCCCATCTCACACACATTCCATGACTCTCAGATGACCAGCCCCCCCCAGTTGATGAGAAATCCTGAAGGAAACATGGGTAAGCAACAAAACAAACCAAGACGCGATCGATTCGTAAATAAGAGTTTGTGTGGAACCGGTGGTGGTAGTGGGGGAGAACTAAATGGTAGAGATCGTGGTGTGTGTGTGTGTGTGTGTGTGTGTTGGTAGAGTTGTTAAAAAAATATGTATCGCATTGTCGCCCCCTCCCCCCTCTCCTTCCCCCCGGAGGGGAGGGGGAACCAAGTAATTTCCACACAGGTTGAATATTATACACTCAAGTATAGATAAATACGATCAATGTCATCAGATGGAGAGAGAGAGAGAGAGAGAGGGGGGGGGAGAGAGATTCGGACAAACAGATAAAACAGACGCATAATCTGAATTCTAAAGATTACGTACAGATCAGACAGCACAACTTGACTTGATAACATTTGCTGGGGACATACAGAGATGGCCAATGTTTCTAAACGAGGCTGAGAGAAATCTTGAAGAATGATGAGAGGTGGGGGTCACAGTGGAGAGGTCACGGAGTTTGTTGTGATGTTCAGATGAATGAGGGAAATTGGTGTGTGCGTGTGTGAGAGGGGAAGTGGGGGGGGGCGAAACATGTCACCACCCGCCCCAGCCATAAGTATAAAATGTGCCTCAAGGTACAAAAAGGTTTGGGAACCTCTGAGACAGAGAAGGTCACCCAGCCCACTTTGAAAACTTACAATGCATATGTAGGGATTAAAAGAGGGGGGGGGTGCGGGTAGTGGTTGGATGAGGGGGGATAAAGTACCCGAAAATACCCGCATTTGCCATTGCAAACACCAACTCACCCCGTTTGCGGGCCAAGCATATACCCAAACCCCTACACACACACAAACGTAAACCTGACACACAAGAGTATAACCAAGAAAACACTGCGAATCCCTCCCCGCCCAACCGTCTATCTAAGTGTAGGTGACGTTGTAAGGCAGGAAGTAACACACATAAAGACCATACATTCACAACGAGGACACCGGTTGTATTGTGAGCAGTTATTATTATAATTTTTTTTTTTTTTGAATTTCAAACGGAAACGTTGTCTAGGATAAGCAATAGTAATCTCTCACCCGCAACTATAAAACTGCGCGTGCCCTTACTTTGATACAATGACCGCTTAACCACCTCAAACAGCGTTACACGCAAAGATGATTACTATGACATGCTATGTTTACAATAGACATGCAGGTGAATGGAAGCAATTATTGTGACGTCATAGCTCGAGACGATTATTGCGTCGTCATAGCTCGAGACGATTACTGCGTCGTCATGGCTCGAGACGATTACTGCGTCGTCATGGCTCGAGACGATTACTGCGTCGTCATGGCTCGAGACGATTACTGTGTCGTCACAGCTCGAGACAATTACTGTGACGTCATAGGTGGTGACAGTTACTGCGTCGTCACAGCTCGAGACAAACCACTGTGACGTCACCGCTCGAGACGATCACTGCAACGTCATACTAATGTTTACACCGCGCGAGACACTGTAACGAAATGAAGATGGCGGCTACCTTCTTCCTCTATCAACGTATAATCCCGCCCATTTTAAAAAAAAAAAAACAAAAACAAACAAACAAACAAACGAACTGCTGATCATGAATAAACATAACATGCTTTCAACTCTAAATCAACAACAACAAAGTAGATCTTTCCATAAAAAAAAAAACGGAAAATCACAGAGAAGGAATGCATTTTAAAAAAAAACTCATATGTTTTAGCCCGTAAGACAGAATCCAAGAGCTTTGGAAATCTAACCTCAAGATCTAACCACTCCACGGACCAGACCGGCAAGTTTTCATATGCCTTATTAGCTCCTACGTATGTTGGCCAGGAAAGATACAGTGAAATAAGATAGCATTTCCAAGCCAAAAGCATACAAAAAGAAAACTCAAATTCTCAACTAAAAAGAGAGTTGGACATTTCAACTGGAAATCTGTCGTCCTCCCCCCCCCCCCCCACATTTTAATCTTTCTTTAAAAAAAAAAGGTCCACGATCGAGATGTCAGCGTGCATAACGAATGGTAATAAGAAAGGGGGGAGGGGTGGAGGGAAATGGGGGGACGGGCGGCGGACATTGATAAGCCCGGGCGTATTACATCCTGTGACATTTATCCGGCCACGGCAATATGACCCTCCTGGAATAATAACTTGTAAATAGAACACACACGGCTAAGATAATATATATATATATATATATCTTCATATACAACTTTCTCTTAAAAACCCGCACTACCCGCCCCCCCCCCCCGAGCAAAAAAATAAAATAGAAAAGTAAAAACTGAAAAAATTTCTTCATTTACAGAGAGACGTCGGGGGATTCTTTTCTTGCAAAAAAAAAAAAAAAGAAAAACAAAAAACATATTTCAACCCGGTTTTAGGCAGGAATAACAAGTATGCCCGATGAAGATGGTGGCGATGGATATCTGAGATGATGGATATCTGAGAGAGAGAGAGAGAGAGAGAGAGAGAGAGAGAGAGAGAGGGGGAGAGAGAGAGAGAGAGAGGGGGAGTAAGAGAGTAGCGGACACTATAAACTAGCTCCAAATGAGCCTGTTTTACAACCACCCCGAGGCCGCGAGCAGCCTAAGGCTATCGTGGCTGGACCAACGGGCGCCTAATTTGACCACCCTGACGAGTCGCCCGATCGCCTCCATTAAACCAAAAAAAAAGGACAACGTTGAACATTAGAACATAAGACTACGCAGAACTTCGAATTTCAGAGCCACTTCCGGGTTACAATGTGAAAAATATCCCAACAATGTCTGTACGTGTTACTGGCTGTTAGGACACTGGGGATAGGGGGGAGGGGGGGGTCCTATATCCCGGTATGATATTTTTTTATATAACCTTGGTTTTTTTTTACTTAAATCTTGTGTTTTTTTTTTCTCCAGCCTAATTTTGGGTTAAGTACACAAATTACAAAATCCCATTGACAGATCTGACAGACAGTATTGTGTTAAACTATAAAGTTTATAACGTACACAATTACATTCAACACAGTTCTTTGCAGCCACATGTGCGTGTATATTCATTTATAATAAGACCAATACAACAAGGTAGCAGGGGGTGGGTGGGGGTGTGGATTTCTAGGGTATGGGGGTGACATGGTGGTGCAAGCTAAGGTACGCACCGTGTCGTAGCTCGGTCCTGAGTATGGGGGGGGGTGTGAGTGAATGATTTGTGGTGACAATATCCACCAAACTTTCCCCCAGCAGTCAAGCTAAATGTACTAACGGTACATCATCTCTGTTCTCATCCTACTAACGGTCTATCGAGCTCCGTCACCCCCCCCCCCCCACCCACCGCGGGCCCATGATTCTAAAAAATATCCTCGCACCAAAAGCGCTTTGTCACAATTGACTAAAAGGTCTAAGTAGCCGAGAATTTCAAGAGATCAGCCATGGACTATATAGACTGGCAGCCAACCAATTCAATGTAAATATCACCATTTACGACCGTAAAGTACTAGCGTGATTCAAACCCACGCCCTACAACTGACAGTTCTATTAAATACTGGCACTAGCGGTTCCCAACTCGCGTTCAACAACCCACCAGTCATTCGCGCATCTGGTTGCGTCATAAATCATCCCGTCTTTAGACAGACCACTCTCGTGCGTCG
Source organism: Bulinus truncatus (assembly GCA_021962125.1). Lineage (NCBI taxonomy): Eukaryota > Metazoa > Mollusca > Gastropoda > Planorbidae > Bulinus > Bulinus truncatus. Next base: position 1,233,281 of record JAGDYQ010000154.1, on the reverse strand, counting down.
AACAGTTTTTAATTATCATGACCCCCACCCCACCCGCCCCGTATTATAAAAAAAACAAACAACAACAACAACAACAGTTTGCATGTCGGAAGCTCATGCACTAGAAACTCGCTGGTCAAAGGTCATTCCGGTTATTTCCGGCACCGATCTTTACACCCACATCATGGCGATTTTTTTTGGTATAACATGGAACCCCAGACGCGGCTGCAAACTGTGGCGGTACCGCCCCCCCCCCCAGGCCTACGATCAGAGAGAGTCTAGATTGACAGCGCCGCCACCGGGGAGAGGGGGAGGGGACGGTACCGCCACACTGACAGGCGGAGAGAAATGTACTTTTATACTTTCAAGACAAAAATAACAAAAAACGACCTTACCACAAACATAACAATGTGTGTATATATTTTGTTTTTTTAAATTCACAGTTGGAGTGACAGACGAAAAGGAAGCGAACGTTGACTTAAAAAAGATGCACACACAGGGAAAGAGAGAGAGAGAGAGAGGGAGGGGGGGAGACAGAGAGTGAGAGAGGGAGGTTACAATTATGCAAATGAAATTAAAATCTCGTTTTGAATAGAGGAACTGACGTAAACAAACAAACGACCGAGATTGGGGTGGAGGGAAGAGCTAGGTACCGACGTATGTGTGCGAGTCTGTGCACGTGGTGTGCGGGGTAGCTGGGTGTACCCACCTTCTATCGTTTCCCACCACGTCTAGGAAGCCCACATCGGGAAAGAGGTCGGGCCTGAATTTGCCGAAAGTCGCCTGCTTGGAGAGGGCCACCAGCTTCAGCTTGGACTGGTAGGTCAGCTGCAGAGCCTTGCCTTCTTTCTCTGTGGACACAAAGACAGACACATGGTCAGTTCATGTCGCAGAGATAAAGTAAATCAAAAAAAGCAAAACTAAAGAGAGAAATTAAACAAAAAACTAAACAAAGGTAAACATTAGTAAAGACATGAAATACAGACTTTCCTAAAAATGGAGTAATTCCGTTAATTTTTTTTTTTAATTTTTTTTTTTTTAAAAAGCGTTTTTGCGTACTAGAGACATTTGTGTGAATATAAACTATGGTCCTTGGGTCAGTGTGGCCTAACGACGTGCTTCAGCGGGATATGTTGGTTTGATCCCTACACACCACGCACAGATGACTGATTTTACGCCAGCCGCGTCTCGACAACGGGTTGATGGAGATGTGTGAGAAGGGGGGGTAGGGGTGGAGGCATTACTAGAACTGTCCAAACATTTGGTTGTGTGCATGTGCGATGGAGTATCAAGAGACTCACAGCGGGAACAACAACTGACCAGTAACGATTCACGCCACCAAACACACACTGACCACAGTTAGTAAAATCTCTCTATAAATAACCTCTCGTCTCTGTATCACCGGACAACATCATCCGATGGGGGGGGGGGGGGGGACGACGACATTTGGTTTTTTGAAAGTTGTGGGGGCGACACAGTGAGCACGTTATGTAAACCCGTGGTCTCTTCCCTCCCCCCATACACGAAGCGGTCAACTTTCGATAATTTCACGATACCAGCGTACACCAGTTGTTGTATTTATATAGACAGTTGCTGGCGGTGATTCTGATGTTGTTGGTTGTCTTCCATACAACTCTTCCATGACGGAAACAAACAAAAAAAAACACGAAATTATTCGCTGTACCCCTCCCCCTCCCCACACACACACACAAAGTCAACAGTGGACATAAAAATAACACATCAATCAACGCAAACTGGACACAAACAAAAAAATCAACGCAACTGGACACTCACACTCATAAATAAGCCGATTTGCTGGACTTAAGTCGTAAGTAATAAAACCAACGCTCGCTGGACACAAACACAAAGAATATACCGCTCGTCAAGCACAATCCAGCTGACCACTCACGTACAAAAAGACAAACAAACAAACTTGCTGGACCCAAGTCGTACCCAATAAAAAAACCCAACTCGCTGGACAAAAAACACGAAACAAAGCGCACGTTTAAACACAACACAATTGAGCTCAACGGGGCGTCAAGACAGAAACGTTCTCAAATAAGGAACACAAAAAAAACACCCAAAAACAAAAATCAATAAATCTAACTGGGCGTGAGCTCCTCGGAAAAAGTTGACCTCTTCGCTGACCCTTTACCCTACTCCCACAACCTTCCCTGGCAACATGAAGACATTTTATCTCTCTATGTCCTATTTTTGATTTTTTTCCCTTAATTACGTCGTTGCCAACTTGACGTTGGAAGAGGACATAACTCATGTCTGACACCGCTGTGGATTTCTTAATTGAGTCTCTTGTGTTTTCATACAGGTCAAGGGGCGGCAACTCTTAAACATACAAACGTTTGTTACCAGAGCCGTACTTGTCATTGGTTTTTTTCTGGGGGGGGGGGCGGCTATTGCAAAGTTCTATTTGGGGGCCCTATTGCAAAGTTCTATTTGGGGGCCTTATTGCAAAGTTCTATTTGGGAGCCCTATTGCAAAGTTCTATTTGGGGGCCTTATTGCAAAGTTCTATTTGGGAGCCCTATTGCAAAGTTCTATTTGGGGGCCTTATTGCAAAGTTCTATTTGGGGGCCTTATTGCAAAGTTCTATTTGGGAGCCCTATTGCAAAGTTCTATTTGGGGGCCCTATTGCAAAGTTCTATTTGGGGGCCTTATTGCAAAGTTCTATTTGGGAGCCCTATTGCAAAGTTCTATTTGGGGGCCTTATTGCAAAGTTCTATTTGGGGGCCTTATTGCAAAGTTCTATTTGGGAGCCCTATTGCAAAGTTCTATTTGGGGGCCTTATTGCAAAGTTCTATTTGGGAGCCCTATTGCAAAGTTCTATTTGGGGGCCTTATTGCAAAGTTCTATTTGGGGGCCTTATTGCAAAGTTCTATTTGGGGGCCCTATCGCAAAGTTCTATTTGGGGGCCCTATCGCAAAGTTCTATTTGGGGGCCCTATCGCAAAAATATGTCAAGGCTTTCGTTTTCAAATATTGGACCCATCAGAATATTTGTCAACAGGGGCCATTCTGTGTCTATCAATTTGTTACGTCATTCTCAGTTCAGGTAGCTGGGAAAAAATATCTCTCAACAGGGGACATCCAATGATCGTGACAATAATCTCATTAACTGTTTATCCTAGCAACACTATCAGTCTCCGATAATCAAGATAATAAATGCATCGACAATGTATCCTGGCAAAATTATCAGGTCTGCAATAATAATGAAAGACAATAATTGGTTGTACCAAGATATGGGAAGGATAACCAATCCATATTCGTCCAATAATCATGGCAATTTTAACTGCAACTAACTGTATCACGCCTGTAAGTTGTGTGTTCGAACCCTTTATACAATCTACTTCTTGCGGTATTGTGCGTGCGTGTGTTAAGACATGGCATATAAGGGCAGACGAAGTGTAGAATTCAACTGTTTCAAACCGGATTGTTGGCCTTGGTTTGAGGGTGCCATAGTTCAAGTTAAAATTTCAAATTATCTTATAATGCTGAACATGTAATTAATCATTTGGTTTTCTCCATCTAGTCATTTGAATGATCAGATATACAGTCTATATCACACGGTACCCAGTCTATATCTCACGGATCTGTTGAAATTGTTTGCCTTTGATATCAAGAAATAACTTGATTTCATTTCTCAAAACACAATGTGTATCATAATGTTTTGATTAAGCCACATCAATTAAAAAAATGAAATTGTCCGCAAAATCAAAATCCACCGATGTAATAAAGTCCTGCAATATGCGATGATCAATTCTTTGGCCAAACGAAAAGTCCAACATTGATGACAATCATCTTTAAAATTTTTCTTGTAGAATTGTGCAGTGATATTTGATCGAATGGGGTTAGACAGTGGCATTACCCCACCTGTCAATTCTACAAACTCCTCACCCTTTCACTTAACATCACCGCAGCTCCACGTGCAGCTGTTCTATAAAAGCACAAAGAAAATCGAAGTTTCAAGAAAAATCGATGCTATGTATGTTTTCCACAGTTTCACACAAATCTCTTGATTCCATTCAGCCTTTTACTGGCACCAATGAAGCCATCTCTTCAGTTATGTAATAATCAATTGAACAAAATGTGTAGTCAACATTACTTTCCTCTATTGTTAAGAGTCATATTTTAAATGATTACTTAAGAGTCATATTTGAAATTAAAGCTTTTCTTTCTAAACTTTTTTTTTCATTCTCAATAATCCCAAGTCACCAACTCGTCATAGTCTGGTGAGAAAGATTGGAGTTTCAAAGAAAGCCATTTAATATTTTATCATGTCAAATTATTTCGTATATCTGCTCTTCTTCAGTTTGACACTGTCTCCATCATTACACACTTTCACTTTCTGATTGCCTGGGAACGACTTTGACTTTTAGAAACACTTTTTGCAGCATTTTTTGTAGTTTAGAAGTTGGTTATTTTTGACCGACTGTCTTCACGGGCCGCCTTCCGGCAAGACATCAGGCCGCCTTCCGGCAAGTCACTAGATAAGTCGGGTGCAAAGTTGGAATTAACACAACTACTTGTGCGCTAGGCTTCAGCCATGTTGAGGTAACTCAGGGTTACATACAACGAGGTAACTCGTGGCAGGGGAGATCATCTGGCCCCCGTTAATGAGTATTATTAATTTGTTGTAACTTCTGGGGCGCCCTTTTGTATCTATCGACTTGGACAAGTCAAACAGTAACTGAGTCGCCGTACACACACACAAAGAAGTTAACTCGTAAGAACATTACAAATATTGACTCCACTCAAACTCAACCCGATGCCGATTGTGTGGGTAGTGGAAGGTGAAAATAGGAAGCCGAGCGACACGAGTTTAAACACAAAGAACAGAATAATAATAATCTAATAGAAATAATAGAAGCGATCTAGGTTGTGCGTTAAATCGAAAGTAAAGAATTATTACAACAGTATTCTTCCCGTTTAAAATACGATCATGAAAAAAACAACGGATCTGCCCAAAACCAGGAATGAACCTTACGAGCCTACCGACAAGCCTAATGGAATATAACTCTATGCAAAGGTTTTGCAGGTACAGCTAATAATGGTCAAATAGATAATGTGATGATTCAGATGGGAGATGCACCAATACTCGGTGCATTTGCTTCCAGAGTTGTTCTAATACATGTATGACAAGCTGACCGGGAAAGGCTTACTGTACTAGACACAAGCGTCAAATACATACGACCGCTGCCTTCGACAGGTTTGTTTCCAATATATTGCACGCAATTACGTGAACAACACAAGACTGGCCAACATACCAGACTGGACACAAGTAGCCAATAAGTATGGCTCAATGTTTTTGGAAGATTTGAAACATCTGGGGGGGGGTCAGGCCTTAGAAGGGCTGACTTCACTGTGCGGAGCGGTAGTCAGGTAGACAGCTTGGTGAAGTTGTAAATACGACATGCAAGACATAAAAGTTCATTACTCGAAGGTCAAGAGGCTTTGCCAAGTCATATAAGACAACAATAAGACTCGCGTATATCGTGGCTGACCTTATGGTTGAAATCAATAATAAGTGAAATGTATCGCTTTCTCTTTTTCCATTCTTATGTAAACTGATCAAATGTTACGTGTTTGTGTGTGTGTGTGTGTGTGTGTGTTTTACCGATCAGATAAAACAATTCAATAAATCTGTTGATTTTTTTTATTTGTCGGAATTGTGTAAACAGCGATAGAAACGCTTCCTTCTTTTTAAAGACATGTTCAACAGGAAGTTAAATTCGCCAAAGTTGCTCCACTGTGGAGCAATTCAACTGTTCAACAGGAGCAACTCAAATGTTCAACAGGAGTTAGGCAATACAATCAAAACAGTTTAAAAGTAGTCATTTAACCGCTGAAAGTTAAAACTGGCTACAGTATAAAGAAAGGTACAACAAACACCAAATAACACCAACTGTCCTGTTGTCAGTGGGAGATACCATCCGCCATGGGTCGCGAGAATACAATACAATGATTTGATATATTCTTTTGGGAAACGAAACAGGTCAAGCTTTGTACGCGGATTGGCAAGGTCATGGCAGAAGCGTGCGTACCAAGGGTTGTGGGGCCCAATAGTGCCAGGTGCCCCCAGGCCCCAACCCGAGGGGGGGGCCCAACTTTTTTTTACATTAAAATATTAAGTACATTATGTCATGTTCATGTTTCGAAACCCGTAAAAATGCAGGGACCCCAAATTCTACCACTGTGTATACATTGTACACATTTCAAACCTCCCCCCCCCCCCATCCTCTGTGCATTAAACCAAAATTGAGAATGTCATTCATTAGACAAGTATAATCATGCTCAAGTTCAAAATGAGACGGGGCCTGCCACTCACTCCGCGACTGACTGCAGTTCCCACCCCCAGTAAATGTTAAACATGTCTACAACAAACAAACACAAAAAAAGACAGTGTCTATCGGGGGGGGGGAGGGATATGGTCCAATCCGGACAGGAGTCATCCGAAGAAACTAAGAAAACAGTAAAAGACGGAAGGAGTTCGTGACCTGATCACGTCCATTTCATATTGATGTGTGTGTGTGTAAGAAACAACGGTAATTTATTCATGACTTATTACAAAATAAATAAATGTTTGAGGGTAGGTACACATAAATAAAAGTATAATGTAGTTTGCCTGACCCCCACCCCTAAGATGAATTAAAGAAAGAAGTAAGCTCTCTTCATTGTGCGGGCCGTATAGCGAAGGGTTTAGGAAGACAGAAATGTAAATGGAATGATTAATGTAGAAGAATACTTATGGGTATGTATCGCTGCTGCACAGGGCACCCTTACAGAAACCACATCCGTGGTAAAGTTGGAAATGCGATTTCCTTCCAAAAAGTCCCCCCCCTCCCCCCCCCCCCCCCCCACCACCACCACCACCACCAACGTGGTAGTATTGTGTAAATACTTTAACAATCGACCTGATGAGCTTTCAAATGTGATAACTGATTTCAATGCACGCAAGAAGAATCTCGGAATGATAATTTCCCCCAAAACAAAAAAAACAAATCATGAAGTGATATTTGATCGTGGCGTAACGCGCCATCTTTCTTTGTCTCTACACTAAAACGACCTAGTAGGTTTATTTGAGTTTTCGCATGACAGCGTTTCGGTGTTTATTGTTATATCTAATAATAAGTTCCAGAAAGTCATGCGATATTCTTGTCAAAATCACGATGATTCTTGATCTCAAATCCGTATTCCCAGCACAGGGGAACACCTTCTGGGGAGTTGGCCAAAGTACGCGCAACAGAAAAGGAAGGAGTGGGGGGGAAAAGGATTCATGATACGACACTGTGGGAAGTGGTGATTTATATTGTACCGCTTGACGATAAATCTCTAAATGCAGCCTACGAACCGATTTACTTTGAAGTGGCGATCCTGCGTCCACCACTCCGCTGTATAGCGCCCCGAGAACATCTTCTTCATAAAGACGGTGAACAATCTTCACTCGTTTTCAATGTGTGTGTGTGTAAAATTTAGACCTTTCGGGAGATCGCGTAAATAGAGGGACACACCTTTACTCTAAGGGTTCGTCAAATGACGTAACGGAAAAAATGATGACCCCACCCTCCCCCTTGTCACAAATTCCTCTCTCAGCGTATGTCACGTCAGGCAGTTTAAAATAAATTAAAATACCCCTACCATTTTATTTGTTTTTCTTTCGTTATTTTTTGGGAGAGCAATGAATGAACTTTTAGCGTATTAAAAACAGTTTTTGAGTCAAATCATTTGGTCAAGTAATAACTATCGAAATTTGTAATATACTAAATTTTCAACGCAATTTGGTACTTCAAAATTTCAAATAGGAAGAATTGCACTTAAGAAAATTCAACCAAAATTTTGGATTCCCTCATAGATACTTATTTTTTAGACGTCACACTGCATGACCCCTCTCTCCTCTCTAAGCGTTACGTCATTTGCGATCGAGTCTTAACTGGCTATAA
>JAGDYQ010000154.1:1078256-1224849 GCA_021962125.1 Bulinus truncatus | reverse complement strand
CTTATGCTACGCCGTTATAAAGTGGCTGTTGAAAACAGCATGTAATTTTACAGACAATTGTGGGCTCGAGCCGGGGAACGGGGACGTTGAAGATTTCCAAGACAGTGCATGTGCCGTAACCCTATCTCAAACTGTTGGTCTATAATCCCACAGTTTGGCCAGAGGTCGAATTTTCGTACTTGTTAAATTATTTGATCGAAAATCTGTTCAGTCTAAACTACGAAACTAAACTACAAAACTAAACAAAGACGTGTTTAGTAGAGTCTCTTTACAGACTAGGCAAATTTTATTTGATCAGAAATAGTGGATCACGAGTCCGCCTTGTTTTTGTGAATCATTGGCCTAAATAATATGGTTAGTACGTTCCAAATTGTCTGAAGTGGTGTTAAAAAAAAGGGGGGGGGTATATTTATATATTATTTCCTATGCAAAATCTTTTAAACAATTTCACAACTCTTTTAAAAGTCCTTACCGCTCTGTGTACATTTTATTTTCAAGTGCTGGCAGTTATTTACTGTTCATTTGAATCGTTGACTAACCGCCACTAACACACACACACGCCCTCCCCCCCCCCCCACAGAATGCAACGAACCACTCAGTGAGCATTGGAAGTTGACACTTTGGGGGGGGGGGGGGTACTGGATTAAACCAGATCGGTGTGATCATTGTATTTGCTTTACAGCGATGAAATTGAATTTTTTTTCAGCGTCAGTACACCCCCGTCTACTATTTCCGCACACACACACACACCTACACACCCACCCACACACGCACACCCCCAACCATCTAACATCCAATAATGTAAATACACCGACTTTATATATATATTTTTTAACTGAAACGTACCCATGACGTGTCACGGTTCGGTGAACAGGTTCAACCGGAAATTTATCTGTAATCATAAAAAACTATTCCTAACCATCTCACAACAAAGGGGCTCCCTTTTTTCCAGTCAACAGATCATGTGTTTTAAAAATACCAATATTAAAAAATGAGAAATACTATACTGAATTATAGATGAATGTTCAAAACTATTACAAGATGTATCGAAGCTCGGCCTACACAAAACATAGACATGAAATCGAATTCCGACGCAAGCCGCTCATAATTCTTAGAAATACGTTGCTATAGTAACGTATATTTATATTAAAAATTAATTTTGATAAAAAAAACTAGTTCATTCTTGAAAGTTTAGTTTTACCACTGAGCAGTGATTCAATAGTGCGACCTACATTCTACATTAATACTGTACGACATAATCCAATATAGTTAACAGCAATTCACTATAGACGTATTGTTTACAATGTACAATGCTAAACATATTAGGTCATGATCAATAATTAGGAATAGTGACCTATTTACTTGAAAATCGGACTATCCCCGATGTCGCTAATCCATTATATCATAGATCCAGTCATTTCCAGTGACAATATTAATCACTAAACTAATTGAATAAAGTAAACATCCGTTTAAAACACGACCTTTAATCTCCCCCCCTACCAACACACAAAAACAACATTCTTAAATTACGTTAATACAACAATAATTCTAGACAGGGCGATTTGTTTGTTTTTTTGAAGCGTGGTCACACTCCTCACTATTAAATAGATAGCGCACCTTTGCTAGCAATTACCGGCCCTGAGTGTACGTTCAAAGAAATTTAAAAGGCTGTTAGGACGAGTACAAAATGGCGACTACCACCACATCGTAATCATGAACGACAGGCTTCGAAATATTTAATAAAAGTAAAATAAAATTGAATTTTAATGTCAACGTAATTGAAGTGTTTTTTTTTTTTGGTCTAACATTTGGAGCATACAATAATTACCAGCTTACCCGCTTTATATTTAGATGAAAAATGAACTTGAAGCACACAATAATTTATAAGCTTACCCGCTTTATATTTAGATGAGAAATGAACTTGAAGCAAAATAATACAAAGTTTAAACTCCACAAGGGGAAATTTTTCAAACTCGTGTCACAAATATTGAAAAACTTCACAATTTTTTATGCCGTTCGCTCGTGTACTGACCACCACACCACACACAAATAAGTCAACTGACCGGCTAGTGGAGTTTCGTCCAGGTTTTTAACACCAGGATGACCCTGTGTGTGTGTGTGTGTTTGAAAAGAAAGTTTTATAACACATGGGGAAAATCAGTAAAAAAAAAAAACAATAGCAGATCGTGAACGGAGATCAGGAATCACGTTTGGGGGTGGGGGGAGGTGTGGAAAGGGGATCACTTTTAAAAGTTCTGCCTCTTTGGGTGATTGGGGTGAGGGGGGTGTATCAAGGAAATGTAGGAGAGATTTTGAGATGATTGGAGGAGGAGGGGGGGGGGGAGAGTGGGGTTGGGGAACGGTCAGAAACTTTGTAAAAAGCTTTAATGTCCAGAGTCATCCACTCCGCCCCCCCCCACCCCACCCAGTAAACCTGCTGCTGGACGGTGAATTTGGGTCAACTTGCATCGCGGCTAGACGTTGAGTCCAGCGGGGCACGGGTTCGAATCCTGTTGAACCTAATACTCACATGCGGCCTGGGGCCCACGATATGTAAGAATGGTTCTGGGTTTAAGGAGGTGGGGGGCCTTTGGGCCCCGTGAAACAATTCTAGTTTGAACCTGTGTCCATATTGGCTGCGTATATCTCATCATTGTGTGTGCGCGCGCGTGATCACGTATGTGTGTGAGACACATTCTACAGACCAGCCCCCACCCCAACCTTGTTAACGCATCTCCCCCCTCCCTCACAGTGCCACACGGTGTGGCTGTGCGCGTGCATGCCTTTCTTTTGTTTCCTGTGAGACCACGTCATTGTAACATTATCTGGTCACTTGCATTACACACTCAGATTAAAAATGCAAGTTCTCTCTCGTGTTGAGCAGGCGGATACATTCTTCTTCCTAGTGAGCTTTCATCAGACAAACTGTAAATTCACTATTCATCTTCCATGTCATTTACAGTCAGCCCCGTAGCGTGAAAATTCTACAGCAGGGGCCAGGCAATAGCGGGGGGGGGGGGGCAGGTAATACATTTTACTAAGTAGAGAAAGACAAAACGCAGGGGGGCCTGTTTACAGTAGATGGCAACGTCTCTTGTCATCTGAGGTGTCATTCAATAAGGTCATCTTACTTGTTTTATGTAATCTACTTCCTAATAAACTGCCAGCAAATAATGACATATTTATTTTTAATTATTCATTACCCCCTGGTCAGAACTAGCCATCGCGTGTCTGATCTTTTAGTGACCAGTGGACAATTAGGCCTGATGCCTACCTGAGTCAAGTAGGTCAGCTTGAGGACAATTCCAAATTAGGCAATACACAAAGGAACAATGTTGGGAAAAATACGTACCTAGTGTAGACTTAGCTCGAAGTACTCACTATATTCCCTCACTTTTATATACCTACTATATACCCCAGTACTATATACCTCAGTACTATATACCTCAGTACTATATAAATCAGTACTATATACCTCAGTACTATATACTTCAGTACTATATACCTCAGTACTATATACCTCAGTACTATATAAGTCAGTACTATATACCTCAGTACTATATACTTCAGTACCAAGGCCGTACCCAGGATTTTGTTTGGGGGGGGGATGTGCGGCTTGGTGGGGGGGGGCTGTGCGGAGAGTTTTATATAAGAAAAAATTGGAACACAATGATAAAGAATTATATTTTATAATATAATTTGATTTTTAGAATTAATTTGGGGGGGGGTACTATATACCTCAGTGCTATATACCTCAGTGCTATATACCTCAGTGCTATATACCTCAGTGCTATATAAATCAGTACTATATACCTCAGTACTATATACTTCAGTACTATATACCTCAGTACTATATATCTCAGTACTATATACTTCAGTACTATATACCTCAGTACTATTTATCTCAGTACTATATACCTCAGTACTATATACCTCAGTACTATATAATTCACTTATACATTCCTCACTATTAAATACGTCACTAAAATATACCTCTTTACTATATATCTCAGTTTTTTTTTATCTTACTATATATACCTGACTCCTATATACCTGACTACTATATACCTCACTCCTATATACCTGACTACTATATACCTGACTACTATATACCTGACTACTATATACCTGACTACTATATACCTCACTCCTATATAGGCCTACCTCACTAATATTTATTATCAGTTTATGTTTTACTGTACGTCTTACTATATGCCACACTATATGCCTTACTATATAACTTAATATGTTCTTCAGTACATGCAATATACCTCAATATACCAGTTTTTATAATGGGTAAAAAGTAATTTACAAAATTCCTTTTTTTTTTTTTTAAATGAGGTATAATTAAAATGCACAAAAAAGTGAAAGACAATTCCTTCCTTGATAATAGCCTACAACTATTTACATAAATTATCATATCTATAAATACAAGGACCAAGGAAATTTTTCAGGTTTAGCTCAAGTTCCCGATATATATCTCCCGTGGTGCCTCCATGGCCATTGCACTATCGGCTATGGTGGGGATGAAAGAAGGGCACCATAAAAACCGTCCCATTAGTGGTTTAAAGGATCTAAGAGATTTCATCTCATCCTTACAGGGACTTCACACATAAATACATAGCCTATCCTTGGGTGGGGCCATGTAGGTATGTAGATCATTTATTTACTAATAATTACTTATCAGCTAGAACAGTGATTCCCAAAGTGGTCCCTACGGACCCCCAGGGGTCCCTGGCATCATTCAGGTGGTCCGCGGAAAATAAAAATTCATTTGGGGGTCCCTGAACAACTTTAGGGGGTCCGCGAAAGTTTTAATGTAAAATAGTAAAAATATGATCTATTTTTATTATTATGGAAATTGAAATAAAAAAATTAAATAAACTAGTAGTACACATTAATTAAATTAATAACAAGCATGGCGCAGTGTGAAACAGATGGCCGAAAACACGTTTGTAGCATATAAAGCAATGAAATAACGCCGCTGCACGCACTAATTTGCCTACAATATAAACATTAAAAGAGTTGTATATCGTACATCAAATTTAGTTCTATGTTATGCAGATACAAAGTATATAAACAAATTTTCTAAGTCTTAGACAAAAAGGATAAGGAATTAACGGGGTTTTTTTTCAAACAAAGAAAAATATGTGAAAATACCGTCACTGCAACAACTCAAAGGGACAACCTCTAAGCGAGATGATGATGGACTGATTGCTGCTTCTTATAACATTTCTTTATTGATTGCAAGGTAAGGAAAGCCGCAATGCTATTGGTGAAGAACTTATTTTACCATCTGCAAGTGAGGTAATACGCACCGTGTTACACAAACCAGCTTTCGATATTATAAAAATAATTCCACAGAGTAATAACATAGTACAAAGAAGGATTGACAAATTGGCTCAGTCCGTAGAAAATTACTTTAAAACTTCTGAATTTTCTATACAGCTTGACGAGTCCACTATACCAGGAAACGAAGCTTTATTTTAGCTTATGTACTGAATTAAAAAGATTGTTCAATGTAAAAGCTTTACCCTTGACTAAAACCATTTCTTTTGCTCCTGACGGTGCTCCAGCAATGGTAGGAAGATAAAGAGGCTGTCTGGCATACTTAAAACATGCTGCACCAAATGTATTTATATTGCATTGTGTCATTCATTGACATTATTTGGTCGCAAAAATCTTAATGGAATTTTTGCATAGATCACTAGATTATGTCATTAAAGCAGTTAATAAAATCAGAAGGAATGTCTAAATTTAGATATTGTTTACTCAACTTTGAAAAATGACGATGACTATAACCATTTACTACTTCACACAGTAGTACGTTGATTATCTAAAAATGCATGTTTAAATCAACTATTTGCGCTCTTTGATTTAGTGTTGGAATTCATGGAAAGCAAAGACAATGATTTGCGACACAATTTAACATAGCCTTTATGAGTGATTCATTTGACAAATTTAACGGAACTAATTTGAACCTACAAGGTGACAAATTAAATTTAATTACAACTTAAAGCGTAATGGATGTAAAGAGAAGTTCCCTTAGCCCTAACGGGCCATCGGGGCAGATGAAGTGTAGAAGTCATCTGTTTCTATAATCTCGGCATATAAAGCGATTGTGTGGTTAGCACAACGCCCAGCCGCCTTTACTTCCCCAACTTAAAGCTGGGTGGACTTGTGGGACGACTTTGCACCAAATTCACCTGGAAAAATTCCATGGGCCTCACCGAGGATCGAACCCAGGACTCTCAGGTCGACAGTCGAGTATCTACACTACTCGACCATCCGTCCCACTCGTAATGGATGCGTTTTGTGGCAAAACTTTTTCTGTGCAAACAAAACTTGGAAAGAGGATAATGTTTTCAGATTCGAAACATTTCGAAATTGCAAAATAAAGTTGAAGACCAGCTTGCTTACTGTCAATACTTAACGGTTTTTCATGTAGACCTGAGCCAAAGATTTGAAGACATTCTTCACTTGGATATTCCCGACTGGGCGTAGAGCCCGTTCACGCTTGGACACAGATGAATCCTTACTAATACAGGAGCAGCTTATTGAAATATTCACAAAATAGGAATTTAAACCAGAACCCTATTTTATATCCTGCATTATGAGTTATTGTACAGAAGATGTTGACTGCTTTTGCGTCTTACTATTTGATAGAACGTTAATTCAGTGCCGTTATGAATTTCATCTCACACACACACACACACTGACGCAGGCACGCACGCACGCACACACACACAGACATACACACAGACACACACAGACACACACACAGAGACACACACACAGACACACACACAGACACACACACAGAGACACACACACAGACACACACACACAGACACACACAGACACAGACACACACAGACACACACACACACACAGAGACACAGACACACACACAGGCACACACAGACAGACACACACATTCTCACACACACAGACACACACACAGACACACACACTGACACACACACAGACACACACAGGCACACACAGACACACACACAGACACACACACACAGACACACACTCACAGACACACACAGACACACACACACAGACACACATACACACAGACACACACACTGACACACACACAGACACACACACAGGCACACACACAGACACACACACAGGCACACACACAGACACACATACACACAGACACACACACAGAGACACACACAGACACAGACACACAGACACACACACACAGACACACACACAGACACACACACAGACACACACACACAGACACACACAGACACACACACACACAGAGACACAGACACACACACAGGCACACACAGACAGACACACACATTCTCACACACACAGACACACACACAGACACACACACTGACACACACACAGACACACACAGGCACACACAGACACACACACAGACACACACACACAGACACACACTCACAGACACACACAGACACACACACACAGACACACATACACACAGACACACACACTGACACACACACAGACACACACACAGGCACACACACAGACACACACACAGGCACACACACAGACACACATACACACAGACACACACACAGAGACACACACAGACACAGACACACAGACACACACACACAGACACACACACAGACACACACACAGATACACACACACAGACACTCACACACACAGACACACACACAGACACAAACACACACACACACAGACACACACACAGACGCACACACACACAGACACACACACAGACACACTGACACACACACAGACACACACACACAGACACACACACAGACACACACACACAGACACACACAGACACACACACATACACATACACACATACAACAACAACAACGAAAACCAACCAGAAATTTGTGCTTGTGGGGATTTTCAGTAACTACTCACAAACATTGAGCTGGACATAAATACACTCGTATCATATCATCAAGTTTATCCACGTCATTGGTTTTTTTTAAATTTTAAACGAAAATTATAATTTCAATAAATACTTTTTCAACAAATTGCTTTTGTTTTTTTTTTTAATTTATAATGTTCATACCATGAATATATGCAGCTTTTTCAGTTGGGGGGTCCGTGGGCAAGTTTTGACTATAAAAGGGGTCCATGAGTCAAAATGTTTGGGAACCACTGAGCTAGAATAAAGAAATATTTATTTCAGTATATCCTAATCTTCCACAATTTAAATGGTTCAGCCAGCAAATAAATTGTTCGCAATGTGTGCAGTTTTCTAGATCATTTTATCAACGGAGCTATTATTTCCAGGTCGGTAACGAAACACCAAACTACATTCAACTGAACTGTGACTTATAAATGCAATCGACCGAAAATCAAATGAACTGCTACAGGGAAACGAAAATGATAACATTGACTGAAAATGTCAGTTCTCCTTCCCCTTGTGACGCGTTCAACTTGCCAAACATTTGTAACAGTAAACACAAGTTGGAGGTCACGTGTGTGTTGCTTTTTTTACGTCATTACTCGCTATGGGGATACACCAATTGCGTATTTAACGACATGTGCGACTGGTGCACATATGGGGCCAGCCCCGTAACGTGAAAATTCTACAGGAGGGGGCCAGGCATTCTACAGCAGGGGGCCAGGCAATAGCAGGGGAGGGGGGCGCAGGTAATACATTTTACGAAGTAGAGCAAATAAGCAGGGGGGGCCTGCATGGAGCCCTGAATTGTGAGGGGGGGCGCCAAGCTTAACTTTATACCCGTAAAACCCAACATCAGACCATTTTGTTGTCCCTCCCCCCATCCACCCACCCACACACACACCCACTTATTTCAAGGTCTCAGTATTTTTTGTTAAAGTGCATGGGGCCCCCAACCGACACCGGCCAGCCCCTGGTAATGAGACTTAAATCAAATCGACGGCTCACGAATTGTTCAGCAGAGTGTACCCAACCTGGTGCCCCAGTTTTCGGCACACCACATCGCGTGGTATTAACAAGGTCATCAAAGCTTTTTTTACACTGCATCTTCCCCCCCCCCCCCCCATATTAACCAAAACGTGTCCTAGTGGATATATATATTACATTCAAACTTTGCAGATAAGATCACAAAGACAAAAACAGTCGCGTCTTTCTTATTTTAAAAATTAAAAAAGCTGCTGTGGACAGGTATACAGTTTATGTGTCACCTGTGTTTACACGTTTTAACCCCCCCTCACCCCCCCCACCCCATCAATATTTTTTTACTCCATTATTAAAAAGTAAAATGACACAAATCTTTCACAGTAACTGGTAGACGGTTTTTTTTTAAATGGCTATGCGCTTTTCTGTGTGATATTCGTTCTTTGAGGGGGAGGGGGGGGGACCTCAGACAAGTAGCTTATGCTGCGCCCTAGAAACGTAAATGTCGGATGTTTATCTGTTGAAAAAAAGGAAGCATATATCACGGGCCCCCTTTAATGTGAAGGGGTCCTTGACGGTAACTGGCGTACTGATTTTAAAAAAAAAACTTAAGGGGGGGGGAGGTCAGTCATGAATGTATCGACTGTCTGCGAGACAATTGATATGAAATGTATCGACTGTATCGGAATAAATCAATCACTATGACATTTGAGTATGGCATGTACATGAATCAATCAATATAACATTGCATGAAACAATCAATATGACATGTGCATGAATCAATCAATATTACATGTGCATGAATCAATCAATATGACATGCGCATGAATCAATCACTATGACATTTGAGTATGGCATTACATGAATCAATCAATATGACATTGCATGAATCAATCAATATGACATGCGCATGAATCAATCACTATGACATTTGAGTATGGCATGTATATGAATCAATCAATATGACATTGCATGAATCAATCAATATGGCATGTGCATGAATCAATCAATATGACATGGGCATGAATCAATCGATATGACATGTGCATGAATCAATCAATATGACATGTGCATGAATCAATCACAATGACATTTGAGTATGGCATTATATGAATCAATCAATATGACATGTGCATGAATCAATCACTATGACATTTGAGTATGACATTCAAGGTATATCGTTTAAAGGTATATAGTATTGAGGTACATAGTGAGCAATCAAAGCTTCCCTCTACACTGGCTACGTGTCCTAATCGGGACATATGATTTCGCCCTGAGTTATCATGACCTAATTTGGTGGTGTCCTTAAGTTGATCTGCTTGACCCAGATAGACACCAGGCCAGCCGCGTCACCTGGTCAATGAAGATCAGACACTCGATGGCTAAATCTGACCAGTAGGAAATATTTCGTTGTACTTACTGAACAACATGCGCTGAATGCGACATGCGGGGGGGGGGGGAGGAAGGGAACAACAAACAGACAAATAAACAAAAAGCCTTAACTGAAAAGAGATTTGTTTAGTGCATCCCCCCGTCGGTAGACGCCTCAAGAGATGCCTAGCCCTTAGGGGATGGCGATCTCAGAGGTATCTATCTGCATACACAGGCCCACCGAAAAAAATTTCCGGCCACTGGACAGGGCTGTCACGTCCACCCCCCGTGCTGATAATAATATTTTCAAAAGTTGATTGGCCATCTCAGTCCGGGACCCTAAAACTCGGCGGGCCCCTGGGCATTTGCCCCCCCCACCTCTCGGCGGTACTGTGTATACATGTCTAATTTATATGTATGGCTAAACCGGTATCTGTTATAATTGTTCTATGTATACAGGTATCTGTTATTATTATTCTATGTATACAGATATCTGTTATTATTGTTCTATACTGTGACCCACATCTCGCTTACATAACTTGACTCTTCACTCCGTTGACACAGAGATTAGAATTGAAAAACTCATGACGTTGTAACATTCGTTTCGACTGAGGTCTCTATAAACATGGGCGGTTCTGACAAAGTCAAAGGAGTGCCACATAGATACCATACAACAAAAAAATTGGCCGATGTACAGCTACGCGCCCCCGTCTCAGGCCCGTTGCGTGCGGGGGGGGGCAGGGCCCCCTGCGTTTTGTCTGGCCCCCCTTCTTATTTGTTCTACTTAGTAAAATGTATTACCTGCCCCCCCCCGCTATTGCCAGGCCCCTGCTGTAGAATCCCTGGCCCCTCCTGTAAAATTTTCACGCTACGGGGCTGCCCCGTGTATCGGTCGCCCAGGTGTAAACAATGTTTCGCCACCCTTTCGTGGTTCAAATATTCATGTATGCAGTGCCGGCTTTAGGTATAGGCGATATAGGCAGCCGCCTAGAACGGCATTATTTCACAGAGCGGCAAATTCCAGCAAAATAAAAAATATATAAAAATTAAAAATAAAATAAATTAATTTGATTCAGATATAATGGAGGATTGTGCTAAATGACCAGATCGTTGTTTTCTTATTCAGCATGATCCAAAGAAGATCAAATTTGAATCCAGTTATCCAAAAGATGAAAGTGGGAGACACTTTTCTAATTACCACTATACACGCAAACTGGCTAACGGAGAAACTTTAAAAAGGAAATGGTTGATTTATTCTACGTCAGTAGAAAAGGTATATTGTTTTTGCTGCAGAATATATAACAGGAGTAAATCTGCCTTAGCTACACATGGCAGTTGTGACTGGAAAAATTTGTCAAGTATATTGCAGCATCATGAAAAATCTCCAGATCATTTAACCAGTTATCATGATTGAAAAGAACTAACAATGAGGATAACAAATAATAAAACTATTGATGACGTGAATCAGCGCCTTATAAATCGTGAAGCGAAACACTGGAATGACGTATTAGAAAGAATAATATCTTTGGTCAGAGTACACGGAGTTCAAAATTTACCCCTGAGAGGGCAGTCTGATCGGTTACATACATTTCATAAATTTGTTGAAGTTATTGCTGACTTTGATCCGGTAATGAAAGAACATATAAGACGTTTTAAATCATATGAAATTCATGACCATTATTTGGGAAAAAATATTCAGAATGAGATCATTCAACTGTTGAGTAAGAAGGTAAAACAGAAAGTGATAAATGATCTAAAAATGCAAAATATTACGCTATAGTTCTCGATTGCACACCAGACGCCAGTCACAAAGAACAGATGACAATGATTGTTAGATTTGTTACAGCAAATGAATCGACAAATGACAAACCTTCAGAAGTTTCTATCAATGAACACTTCATTGGATTCGTAGAACTTGAAAAATCTACAGGTGCAAGTATGTAGGAAATTTTACTTAAAGATCTGTCAGATTCAGGCATTTTTCTAAATGATAAGAGGGGACAAAGCTACGATAACGGAGCGAACACGCGGGAATACACAATGGCGTCCAAGCAATAGTTAAATAGCTAAACTGAAGAGCCTTTTATGTCCCATGCAATGCGCCTTCGTTGAATTCGGTGGTGAATGATGCCGTAAACTGCAGCCCCCCCCCCCAAAAAAAAAATGTTCTTGCTGATAGTAACTCATAAAAAATTGACAAATATTTGCCTTTAAAAACTTGGAACAGCCCCCCCTCCCCCCCCCCCCAAAAAAAAAAAACAAAATCCTGGGTACGGTACTGCTGGAATGTATTGTTAGAATATGTCCAAAAACAAAGAGGCAGTAGGTTTAACTGTTAACTGTTAACAAGTTATACGCAACACGTCGGGAAACTCGAGTTAATGCCGTGAAGGTAATTTGATACCAAACAGTTTAAATTTACGATGCACTCGTTTCAATTGCTGGATACATTTCCCTTTCTGGACCACGCGCAGAAGCTAAGGGAATAGCACAAAAAATGCTCGATTTCAAGTTTTTTTGGTCATTAGTGATTTGGTATGATGTTTTATTTGAGATCAATATATCTAGCAAAACATTTCAAGAAAAAGATCTTGATTTAAAAAATCTATTCAAAAATTGAACACAACTAAAACAATGCTCCAGAATTATAGTACAGATGAAGGTTTTGTCAAAGCAATTACAATAGCTAAATCATTGGCTGGAGAATTTCGTATTGAGTGCAATTTCAATACGGAAATACAAATAAGATCTCGACTAAGAAAGAGACAATTGGACTATGAAGTTTCAGACGATCCAATTCTCGAGCCAGAAATGAATTTCAGAGTAAATTTTTTCAACCAGATATTGGATACCGCAATTCATTCAGGTAATGATCGATTTATGCAGTTAACATCTCATAGCGATTTATTTGGATTTTTGTATGGCAATAAAAAACTGGAGAAATGTGATAAAAGAGAGGTTTTCAAAGATTGCATGGACCTTCAGTTAGCTTTAACATCTGAAAACGAAGATTCAGCAGACATTAATTCAAAAGAACTGTGCTATGAATTATTTGATTTATCAAGGAGAATTACAGAAAAATCAAGCCCTAGAGTTTTATTAGACTATCTATGTGCAATGGGCTTGGTTGCCTAGAGTTATATTAGACTATCTATGTGGAATGGGCTTGGTTGCCTAGAGTTACATTAGACTATCTAAGTGGAATGGGCTTGGATCCCTTTTTTCCGAATGCGTACGTGACATTGCGAATTTCGCTTACACTCCCGATAACAGTGGCGAGTGCAGAGAGAAGCTTTTCGAAGCTCAAACTCATAAAAGCATATCTTCGTTCTACCATGTCTCAGGATCGTTTGGTTGGTTTAACTACAATATCTAAAGAGAAAACGATTGCAGAAGATTTGGATCTGACCGAAATAATTGAAGAGTTTGCCTCTGCAAAAGGTAGAAAGGTATATTCTTCATGAATTCTCCTCAATCTTTTTGACGCTTAATAAACATGAAATTTAATTTTTTTTAATTTTTCATTACTTTTTTTTTAACTTAGCCAAAAAAAAAAACTTCCTAAAATATACTACGTATACTTAAAACTCTTCAACTTTTATAAAGTTGCCAAATTCTAAAAATTTATTATAATAAATAGCATTTATAGAGTTTTCTTAGAAAAATGAAACTCAAAAGGGCGGCATTTTTGTCCTTGCCTATATCACAAAAATGTCTAAGGCCGGCACTGCATATATGCATTTGCACTGTTGCAAGCTAGTTGCAGTGCAACCGGGTTCATAATTATCATTTGTAGTGCGAACCGGCTCCATAAAATATTTTTTTTTTACAGCACTAACATATCTGTTACATTTTTAAATATACTATAGAAAAAAATAATTATAAATAGCATTTTTAATAGCAATTTTTTTTTCTGCGGGTTGTATAACACAGCCACATTTGGATCTGAAAGCTAGAGAGGCAAAGAATATCGTAGCTGTAGCATATCTAGTGGCGAGAAAACATTTGTCCGCCACGAGAGCGAGATTTGCGGGTGTACGTGGAATACCGTAAACAAGATGGCTTCCACCTCATCTCAAAACATTGTGAACGGAGTCGAAAAGCTCGATGTTAGCGATGACGACGTATCCAATAAGTCGACCGCATCTACGCCTGATGATGTACATAGAGAAAAATGGGGATTTTCATTAGAGGATGTTTTCAAGATTGCATTAAAGTTTTTCAAAGGTAAAATAGTAAAATGACTTTCGTTTTTTCTCTATTTATATCTATAGTCTTTGAGACTATGAGTGTTGTGTTGCATTTTATCATATCACTGCAAACTTGTTACATAACACATACCGGTAGAATGCGTGTATTGACATTGAACCTCATAGAAAAAAAGAGAGTTAATTAATTTGGAGTTTCAAGAAGTGAATGAACACAGAAGATAGAAATTTAAAAGTGTAGTGCAGTACTGAGTAAGACCCAATAATTCCAAGAAAAATTTTAATTCATTAAACGTTATTTGTGTTGATTGAACTGGCATATTAGTAAAATATTATGTACACTAACTGTAAATCTATTTTCAACATCAATCTCTGTATTGCCGTGTATATTTTGTTTTTATTTTATAAGAAAAAAGATTGTAGTAGTGTTGTTTTTGTTGACGAAAACTAAAATCTTCGTTGACGAAAATGTTGACTTTTCGTCAACAAGAACTAAAACTAGCAGCAAGACTAAAAGTAGACAAAAACTGAAATTATTACAGAAAAAAACGAAATAAAAACTGAAACTAAAATATAGTGTTGCTTTCGTTCACGAAAACTAAAACTAAAACCTTCGTTAACGAAAATGATGACTTTTTGTCAACGAAAACTAAAACTAAAATTAGCAGCAAGACTAAAAGTAGACGAAAACTAAAATTATTACAGAAAAAACGAAATAAAAACTGAAACTAAAATATGACCTGGGACTAAAACAACACTAGATTGTAGTATTATTAGTTAATAGAGGACTTGTTAGGATAAATAGCTTATAAAATATATTTATTTGTAAGACTATAGACTTAAACTATAAAGTACTTACAAATTCAGCAAATTTTATACAGTTATTTTATTGATTTAGCACGATTTGGCAGTAAGACTGCTGAAACTTTGAATTTAGTGGTGTAAAATTGTTTCATATTTGATCATTTATCGTCACACGAATTAATTTAGCCTAAACCAGTGTGTCATTTTTTGCTACAGTCTTAATATGATAAGTTCCATAAGATAACTCTTGTTGTTTTTTTCTTACTAGCCGATTAATTTGCCTTGGATGTGTTTTTATAATCTAGCTTTGAATACAAAATATTTTATATAATTCATTCAATTGAATGTATAGATAGTTTATCAAATTTAAGTTTTCTAAACCATTTTTTTTTCTTTCAAATGTCCCTAAGAGCTCATTATCAGGTATCTTTATTTATCTTATCCAAATAATATGAGTTATCCTCTTGAGAATTTCATTTTATACAAAAGGTGTATCCTAGCACTCGACGACACATACAATTCTCCATCATTGTGTTTGTACAGTTTTTAGCATGATTGACTTTGGTGCTATTGATATTAAACTGCCTGAATCTTTCTCAAACTTTGCTACACGTCCTTCAAACTTTATTAATGAGATTGTCGGCGTGTTACTAAATAGTCGGATGGCTGTTTTATTGTAGCGAAATCAGCAGTAGTTTCCCCTTAGTTTAGATTAAGGTTAAGTGTTGAATTGAGTGATGTAAAGTGTTTGATTTTCCCATGTTCAATCCTCTGTGAGAACAAGGAAATTTTTCCAGGTATTGTTGAAAATTGTTAACAAGTCTCTCAAGTCCACCCGGCTTTAAATTGGTACCTGACTTTAGTTGGGGGGGGGTAAATGTGGATATGCTAACCATGCAATCCCATTTATAAGTTGCGGTTATAGAAAGAGATGTAATTCTACATGTCCTGAAAAACTATTATTGGCGAATAAATTGTCATTGTTATTAATTAAGGCTCATACTAAGCTGTCATAACTGTAACTTGAAAAAAAAATGTATTACTAGCATTTATATTGTGATTATATGCTTTTTTATATAATAAATGGGGGGGGGGGAACAACAACCTAAATGAGCAGAATCAATCTATTTATTGTCTTTAATTCATTGTTACCATTAGTGCTTGAATTAGTTAAAATGAATGTTTCTTCTTGTGATAAATACAGCTCTTAGTATAATGTTAAACTTCCGTTGAATCAAGTATAATACATTGCATCATTCATCACACTTATTAACTTTCTCAAATCTCAGAGACTTTTTCACTTTTTTTCGGATAATAATGAACAACTGGAAATTTTCAGTGTTGTTTTTTTTTGTACATAATGAGTCAACATTTTATACAGATCACAAGGTCATATAAGTTTATCTTGCTACATTCATAAAATGCATTTAAATTAACCCGGGGCTGGGGGGGGGGGGGTGAGGTGTATTTAGAGAGCGCCAGAGAATAAAAGTATACAGTAGTCTTTCTCTTTAACAAGTTAATACATTTTTATAATCTTTTTTTTTTAACCTGTATATACACTTTGTTGGTATCCATGTCCAATAACACATGAACAGGTTTACATAATAATAGAAATCAACACAGTATTCTTAAACTATATCAGGGGTGGGCAAACTTTTTCTATGGAGGGCCACATTGAAAGCTTGATTGTTACTGGCGGGCCACATATATATTTTGTCTACTTCAATTAAAATTTACAACCTATGAAAATATGAATTCAAGATAATAACCTTTTATTTGTCATTTTATTTCACATTCACGCTTTATTACACGTGCACATTACATTTTAAAATACGAACATATACATGCATATGGACCGCACAATATACTCAGACAGGCCGCATGCGGCCCGCGGGGATTAGTTTGCCCACCCCTGAACTATATAACAGGAGGGGGGGGCACAAAGGAAAGTTGGTTTCCTAGTAAGTTCAACATTGAGTTCACTGGGGCCCCACGGTTAATTTTTTAAAAGATAATTTCTACGCTTTGTTTAGATAAAACTTTTGCCATTCTGTTTTTTTTTTTATGTTGCCCAGTCATAAGCATTAAAAATGCCCAGGGTAAATTAAAAATGGCAATTCTGTCTCCCTGTCAAAAAAAAATATGTTTAAAGTAATGTTAGCTTTCCATTTGGAACACATAAATATAATACTTCAGTCTGAAATGATACAAATTATCACACAAATGAGTGTGACTTTTTTTTTTTTATAACAACATATCATATTGCGTTTTAAAATTTTGCTAGTAACAAAATATTCACCATTTTTTTTATTTTTTAGAAATATTTTTCAGTAAAAACTCTGCGATTAGATGAAATATCCTCACTAATGTGGTTTTCATACACGCATGCCTAAAGTAAAAAAAACTATAAATAACATTAAAGTAACTAAATCTACTTACTCTGGAATAATTTTTATGCCCCACTCATGTTTTTTTTTCTTTTCATACGTGATGAAAAGAAATAACAACCTGCATGGTTTAAATAGAGGCTTAATGTTTTCTTCATACATCTTTTTAGAATTGAGATGCATTCACGTACAAATTCTACATACAAATTGATGTGGAAAAATAGTTTTTTGAAGTGGCCTATCCTATTACGACTTCTTTATTACATTTTCAATAGATGAACATTTAGTGGCTCATAGAAAGTTGATTTTTTTTTATTGTCGCGCACTAATGCTTCTGAACCATATTGCTTTCCTTTCAGCTGTTAGACTTCCTTGCAGAAATTGTGATACACTTTTGAGACAAACTGGTATACATCGCTGCATATTTCATTCCTTTACATTAACCTTTCATGTCTTACTGTAAATGAGGCGCATGATGGTTTTTTTTTTTTTTTGCTGTCTCATCTTAATTTTGACTTGGTAATCAACAATTAAAAATAGGCAAGATGGGAAGGGTTGGTTGGTTTTGGTCGGGAGGGCTAACCACCATCAAGTTTCAGTTATGTTGCAGGTCATTACACTTGAGATTTAAAAAAAAATGCGTCTTATCTCTCCTCTAGCAGTTGTATGGCTGAGCCCCCCCCCCCCTCCCACCCCAACCACGGGTGCATTCATCTCTGTCAGTAAAGTTAGGCTGCAATAAAGGCTCTTGATAATTTGCTGCCATTTTACAGGATTATGAAAATCGTGAAAAATCGCATCTGATTTAAGAAAAGGGCATTGCTGATAATATTTTTGGTAGTGTAATCTTTGCAGCATGTGTGCACCTCCTGAAGTAAACATCCTCACTGTGGTAAAAAAAAAAATCGACTTGTCATCTAGAAGTTTATTGCTCTGGTCAATTTAATGTCCACTGTCAACCTGCAATAATGAATGGATTCAGTATTGAATTGGGGACAATTATCGGGACAGGTTTGTCTGATGACTTTTCTGCATCCCCCCCCCCCCCCACCATAGCTGATTGGGCCATGTGTAAAAGTTGTTTCCCCTGGAAACGTTGATCAGGCCCACAAAGCCTCGTAGCTAGCGAGTCACAACATTCGGATTTGTGGCAGTTTAAAATTTGATGAAAGATCATCAACTATCTCCTATTGTTTTAAGGCAGAGAGTCTCACACTTTGACTCTCCGCCACCACCATCTATGAACACCGTTCTGTTCCTGATACCCACCTGTCATTACAACAACTTTTTAAATTTTGTAACATACAAATATTCTAAATCAATAGATAATTAATTTTTTTCTTAACCCATTTGAAGTTTGCGTTCCGGGTCTTGACACGCACTTTAAGATCCATTTTTTTTTTAAATTGGTAACTGTCTCAGATGAATAGGGGTATGGTGCCTGCTGTTGTTTTTACAGTCACTGATGGGAATCTAATGATGTCTATTTTAATTTTTTTTAATGGTGGGTTGGGTCTCTTATTGCTGCGACCTACATTAGCAATTAAACCTCACTGTCGAATCTCAGGTCAAAAGTTGTTTTTTTCTTCTTTTAGTAAGTTGGAAATGGTGCTTGGGTAATTTGAAACCACGTATATTTTATGAGGATTTAATTGAAAAATGTTATTTGCATGATCATAGCGTCACTCACGTTTATTTAAAAAAAAAATCCAAAGAAGAAAATAAAATGTTGGAGTTATTTTTTAATTTTGGTTAGTTAATTATTGGTTGTTAGAGTGTGTGTGTGTGAAGTCACTGTAAGTGTGAGATGAAATCTCTTAGATCCTGTAAACCACTAATGGAACTGTTACTACAGTGCCCTTCTTTCATCACGGTCGGTCGATAATGCTATGGCCTTGGGGGAACCACAGGAGATACAGGGGATACTTTAGTCATGCCCTGAAATATCCATTGCTCCTCACCAAAGATCAATCCAGGGACCCTCACAAAGGTTGATAAAAGTGGATTAGAGTGGTGGGGGGGTTGAAGTATATGAGCCTCTTAGGCTTAGGATTTTATTCCAGCAGTGGCTCTCAAAGTGATGGTAACGAGATGATTTAAAGCTGGCTGTCAAAATAGTTGATGAATCTAAAGTACGTTTAAATATTTTATCGTTTCTTTGTTTACAGGTG
This sequence comes from Bulinus truncatus, assembly GCA_021962125.1. Classification (NCBI taxonomy): domain Eukaryota; kingdom Metazoa; phylum Mollusca; class Gastropoda; family Planorbidae; genus Bulinus; species Bulinus truncatus. The sequence continues at coordinate 1,205,018 of JAGDYQ010000154.1, read as the reverse complement.
GGTCGCAAAGACTGAATTAGTTTTTCAGTGGGTCGCAAAGACTGAATTAGTTTTTCAGTGGGTCGCAAATCAAAAAAAGTTTGAGAACCGATGTTTTACGACTTTGAGATTATTACACATGAACTTGAACAATTGGAGAACAGCAAGAAAAAAAACTAATGTTGAAAATAAAAATAAAACCATGACGTTGACGTCTTATATTTTTTTGACATTCCTATATTTTTTTTTCTTACCATCTAAAAAGAAGAGGGAGAAGTAACTCAATTGTTTTTTTTTTTTTGTTCGTTTTTTTTTTTTTCAATTTGCATCTCCTTTAAATTTTTGGACTCCTAATATGGGAAAAAAAAGAAGAAATGCCGGACATATTGATTGACCTACGACAACATTCTTGGGATGATGAGGCATTCCAGGTTGACCTGCTTGCTGCCTGTGTGGTTGAAGGGCAGAGTAATTTTTTTTTTACTGATGCAGCCATCGATGGGATTGAAAACCTTCCTGTTGCAAACTTTCCTTCGTACATCAGAGCAGCTTCTAAAAATGTGTCCACTTATTATGGGCAATGTCGGCTTCCTGTCTTAACTTTCATAGGACCATTTTTTTTTCTTTTTGATTTGGGTGAGAGCTTGGAAATAACATCCAGATTCGAACAAAACAAAAAAAAATCCGCTGCAGAAATCAGGATTTGAAATAATGTCAGAAATCATTCTCCCTGTTTCCATGACCATTCTTTCTTCAGAAAAAATTGTTGGGTATTATAGCTCATTCAGATCAAACTTAACCAAAAAAAAAAGAAAATAAGAAAGAACATACTTGTGCTATAATATAAGAAATATTAAGTAGTTTCAATTTTTAGAGCATTTTCTGTCTGTCTGTCCGTCATCACCCTAGATCTCAACAACCATAAGTCCTAGACCCATGATGTATATATCATTTTGTAGGTCTTGGCCTGCCAAGAAATTTTGCGATCTGACCTCTGAGGGCCGTAAAAGGGGGCTTATAAAGTACCGTTTTTTACTATATAAGCTATATTAATAAAGGAGCGCCCTACATCTCAGCAACCATAAGTCCTAGACCCATGATGTATATATCATTTTGTAGGTCTTGGCCTGCCATGTGTACATCAAAAGTTCATTTCGCAATAGGACCTCTGAGGGCCGGGCTTCAGGGCTCCTAAGGGGCTTATATCTTATATATATGGCCTCATTCTACATCTTGTAAGTTCAATAACCCATTCATTTGGTGCGAAATACTGCAGCACGTAGTTTCACCAAAGTTTATTAAGAAACTCATCAAATTAAATAGTAAGCTTGTGTTCTGAGTTTAATTGAAAGTATCAGAGCTATGCAACAATTGACGGAGTTTTCGGACGATTAAATGACTACAATTTCGAATGTTTTTAATTATGAGTCCTATTTCAGTAACCACAAACCACTTGTAGTTAGATTTAAGAGAAAATAATTTTTTTTCAAATATGAAGAAACGTCTTTATAATATTTTTTTTACAGATATATGCATTACAAAATTGAATTTATAAACATTTCCAAAAATTACAAATATTTACTGAAAGCTAACAAACGTACTGATACATAACATGAAAATGCGCTAACACGTCCTGTGTCCAGAATGGAACAGGCTTAATTGCTTGTTTTAAACATTATAGAGGTTTAAATTTAGCATTTTCACTGTAGCCAAATAATTATATTTTTTTTTTATCTTTATTTCTGTTCGGCGAATGTAATATTAAATTTACTATTGTGATACAGTCCATTTTTCGGCTATTGACTGTAAAGTGACGGTTAATACATAGACTTAATTTATAGATGTAAAAACAAAAATACATTACTGTACAATCTAATTGTATTTTCTTCTTCACAATTGATTTTTTTTGTTCCAACTCCAGCAGTTTTAAAGTGGCAACAATTTCCCCCCTACAGTAATGATTTTGTAGCCTGGTTATGTCATCTCTGTCTGCATTTAAGTCACTTTATTAGTCAGCCTGTTTGTTTGTTGGTTGGTTTTGTTCTCTTCTCTCTATTGATTGTTTCATTATTTTATTTTGTTATAAAACTCACCATTGAACCTGCTGACTGTTTCATTCTTTTATTTATTTGTTATAAAACTCACAATTGAACCTGCTGGCTGTCACAGGGATTGTTGTTACATGTGCTAACGTTTGGTGTGTGTGTGTGTATGAGGGCTGGGATGTGTGTGTGTGGGGGGGGTGGACTATTTTGTTTTTGTTGCATAATCTGACAGGAGCTTTACAAATCACCAACCATCAGCTCTCGGTTCATTGTACTTCATTTGAAGTGGGATAATGTGGATAATCACATGCTGGATAGTGGAGTCCATCATTATTTGTATTACACATCAAAATTCTCTTAACACATTATTATTCTTCTTGTTGTTCCTGTTTTTTTTGTTGTGATTTTTAAGAGTATCTATTTACACATTCCCCCCCCCCTCCATTGTTTTGATCTTGAGTGTAATGAGCCAAGTGTATTGTGGTGGGCATTGTTTTGATCTTGACGCAATGAGCCAAGTGCACCAACTTCATTGTTGGTTATATTTTGTGTTGTGGCTCCCTACACTCGGTGAGACTCCGGGTAGCTCTTGTGTCACGGTGACCTTAACAACTGGGTTTCAACCAGAACACTTAAAGAGTTTTACTGAATTGAATCCTCTTGAGTTGGGGGGGGGGGGGTTCAGGAGTTTGACGGTCGATGTTGGAAGCGAACCCATTGATTTGTTTGGTGCGAGTTACTTTACGCGCGGTCGAAAACACTGAGATGAGGGTGTTCCCCCCCCCCACCCCACCTCGGTCTGCTAATAATTATCTGTGGACATAGTCTCCGCGATTGATTTGTGCCTAATGGACAGGTTTAATTTCATCTGGTCTGGCACTATGGGCTGGGGGGGGGGGAATGTAGGACAAATGTCGTCCTTAGGTTGTAGTTGTTGTTAGCCTTTGTTTCTCAAAACAGGCCACTCAGCGCTTGGTGGTTTTTGTTATAAAACAACCACCAGTACTGTCATTTTATTTGATTAACCCCCCCCCCCCCCCCAACACACACACATATTCACTCTCTACCCTTCTTTCTTTGAATTCTCCCCGTCGGTAGGGTTAGGTAGCGGAGATTATCGACTCAGAAATTGTAATTTTGTGTGTGTGTGCTCGGCTCTTCTCAAAATCCCCCCCCCCCAGCCCATCGCTCCGAATGATATTTATCGGCGTTGCTTAGCAGCAGGAGATAAAAACCCACCAACCCTTTCGTCCGTTTAAATCGCGGTAGCCTCCCCTTGCTTCGGGTCAATATTGCGGGGCGGAGACGCAAGTCGACGGGCGGGCGAGCGGTTTATCATAACCGAGTGTTGAGACGGTGCTGCCTGCTGAGCCAAAAATTTTTTTTACGGTGTGTGTGAGTCTTTTAGTTTGTATTGTTAGTTTATTTTTTTTTTTCATTCTTAGCGTCGGGATTTTTCGTGGCTGTACTTCTGTTTTGATCTGGAGTCCCCGTCTGTTAGTGAATCTTCATCTTCTTGTGTATGGGAATTTTGTGTGTGTGTGTGTGTTTTGTTTCAACATCAATTCTATCTTCGTTAATTTTAATTCGTTAATTACTTTTTTTTTTAAAGAAAAATGTGAGCTGTATGCTGCCGATGGTCTTGTTGAACAAGCTGCCCGCGAAATTATTGTTTTCCCCATTTGGGGATGGTGCGATCGTCCGTTATAGCCGGTTAGGGCTCGATCGCAAATGACGTAACGCTTAGGGGGGGAGGGGGGGTCTGTGAAATTGTGACGTCACAAAAAAATAATTATCTATGAGGGAATCCAAAATTTGGTTGAATTTTCTGCCAAAATTACAATTCTTCTCAACTTGAAATTTTGAAAATTGACCGTTATGAAAATTTTGTATCTTAAAAATTTCGATAGTTATTACTTGTTTGACTAGGTTTGACTCAAAAACTGTTTTTAATACGCTAAAAGTTCATTATTTGTCTCCAAAAAATAACGAAAGAAAAACAAATCAGTAATTTGAGGTATTTTAATTTATTTTAGCTTGTGACGTGACATACGCTGGGGGGGGGAGGAATTTGTGACAAGGGGGGAGGGTGGGGGTCTAAAATGTCGTTTTTTTCCGTTACGTCATTTGCGAACGAACCCTTAGAGTAAAAGGTGTGTCCCCCCTCTCTTCGCGATCTCCCGAAGATCACCAATTACACACACACACACACACACAAAAACGAGTGAAGATTGTTCACCGTGTTATCGAGAAAGTGTTCTCTCGGCGCTATGGCGGGTGGTGGACGCAGGATCGCCACTTCACAGTGATGGGTTTTAAGGCGCGCATTTGAACCCCATCGTCAGCAGTACAATCTGCTGCATCCACCCATCCCACAGTGTCGTATCATGCATCCTTTCCCCCCCCCCTCCTTCCTTTTCTGTTGCGCGTACTTGTGGCTCTAGAAAGTGTTCCACCAATAGCCACGGGGGGGGGGGGGGCTCTCACGGTTTGAGATCAAGAGTCATCACGTGATTTTGACAAGAATATCGCATGACTTTCTGGTTTCCCGCTGTCAGATAATAACAATAGAAACTTTTAAACCCGTATCATATGAAAACAAAATAATATGCAGGTCGTTTTAAATGTAGAGACAAGAAGATGGCGCGTTACACCACGATCGGAAATATCAGCTGGCAATTTTTGTTTTTTTTTTTTGTTTTGGGGGGTATCGTGGGGTGTGTGCGTGCATTGAAATCAGATTATCTCCAATTTCCAAACTCTCATCTGATCCAATTGACCTGATGTTACGTTGGTGGTGGTGGTGGTGGTGGGGGGGGGGGGAGGGGGTTTCAGTCGCATTTCAAACACGGATGTAGTTTCAGCAAGGGAGTGCCCTGTGCAGCTGCGGGCCGGCGCGGCAGGTACATTCACGTGTCGTTTCCGTTACATTTCTGTCTTCCCCTAAACCTTGTATACGGCCCGCACAATGAAGAGAGCTTTTTTTTTTCTTTCTTTAATTCATCTTAGGGGTGGGGGGGGGGTCGGGCAAACACGTTGTAAACATTTATGTGTACCTCAAACATTTATTTATTTGGCAATAAGTCGCCCGAACAATTACCGTTGTTTCTTACACACACACACATCAACTGAAATGGACGTGATCAGGTCATGAACTCCTTCCGTCCTTTGTTTTCTTAGTTCACGTGACTTGTCCGGATTGGACCATATCCCTCCCCCCCCCCCCGATAGACACTGTCTTTTTTTGTGTTTGTTTGTTGTAGACATGTTTAACATTTATGGGGGTGGGAACTGCAGTCAGTCGCGAGTGAGTGGCAGGTCCGCCATTTTGAACTTGAGCATGATTATACTTGTCTAATGTGTCATTATGAATTTTGGTTTAATGCACAGAGGATGGGGGGGGGAGGGGGAGGTTTGAAATGTGTGCAATGTATACACGGTAAATTTGGGGTCCCTGCATTTTGACATTCGAAATCATAACATGACATAATGTACTTAATATTTAATGTAAAAAAAAAGTTGGGCCCCCCCTCAAGCTGGGGCCCGGGGGCACCTTACAATTTGGACCCCACAACCCTTGGTACGCACGCTTCTGCCATGACCTTACAAATCCGCGTACAAAGCTTGACCTGTTTCGTTTCCCAAAATATAAAAATCTTTGTATTGTATTCTGCTGACCGGCGGATGGTATCTATGTACAACAGGACAGTTGTGTTATTTGGTGTTTGTTGTACCTCTTTATACTGTAGCCAGTTTTACCTTCAGCGGTTAAATGTTAAACCGTTTTGATTGTATTGCTCCCTGTTGAACATTTGAATTGCTCCCTGTTGAACATTTGAATTGCTCCCTGTTGAACATTTGAATTGCTCCCTGTTGAACATGTCTTTAAAAGAAAGTTTCTATCGCTGTTTACACAATTCCGACAAATAAAAAAAAATCAACAGATTTATTGAATTGTTTTATTTGATCGGTAAAACACACACACACACACACACAAACACATTAACAGCTGTCAGTTTACATAAGAATGGAAAAAACGATACATTTCACTTATTATTGTTTCAAACATAAGGTCAGCCACTGATATACGCGAGTCTTATTGTTGTCTTATATACTTGGCAAAGCCTCTTGACCTTCGTGTCCTGACTTGCATGTCTTGCATGTCGTACAACTTCACCAAGCTGTCCTGACTACTGTCCCGCACAGTGGTCAGCCTGTGTTCGACCCCCCCCCCCCAGATGTTTCAAATCTTCCAAAAACATTGGCCATACTTATTGGCTACTTGTGTCCAGTCTGGTATGTTGGCCAGTCTTGTGTGTTCTGGTACGTGCAATATATTGGAAACAAACTGTGAACGCAGCGGTCGTATGTATTTGTTGCTTGTGTCTAGCCCAGTACGCTGGTCAGCTTGTCATACATGTATTGGAACAACTCTGGAAGCAATGCACCATATTGGTGTATCTCCCATCGGAATCATTATTATTATTATTTGTATTATTAGCTGTACCCTGCAAAACCTTTGCATAGAGTTATATTCCATTAGGCTTGATCGGTAGGCTCTAGGTTATTTTTGGTTTTGGGCAGATCCGTTTTTTTCATGATTGTATTTTTAAACGGGAATACTGTTGTATTAATTCTTTACTTTCGATTTAACGCACAACCCAGATCGCTATTATTTCTATTAGATTATTATTATTCTGTTTCTTTGTGTTTAAACTCGTGTCGCTCGGCCCTCTTCTTCCCTTCCACTACCCACACAATCGGCACCGGGTTGAGTTTGAGTGGAGTCAATATTTGTAATGTCTTACGAGTTAACTTCTTTGTGTGTGTGTACGGCGACTAGTGTGTTTGACTTGTCCAAGTCGATAGATACAAAAGGGCGCCCCAGAAGTTACAACAAATTAATAATACTATTAACGGGCAGATGATCTCCCCTGCCACGAGTTACCTCGTTGTATGTAGAGTTACCTCAACATGGCTGAAGCACAGCGCACAAGTAGTTGTGTTAATTCCAACTGCCCGACTTATCTAGTGACTTGCCGGAAGGCGGCCTGTGTCTTGCCGGAAGGCGGCCCGTGAAGACAGTCGGTCAAAAATAACAACTTCTAAACTACAAAAAATGCTGCAAAAAGTATTTCTAAAAGTCAAAGTCGTTCCCAGGCAATCAGAAAGTGAAAGTGTGTAATGATGGAGACAGTGTCAAACTGAAGAAGAGCAGATATACGAAATAATTTGACATGATAAAATATTAAATGGCTTTCTTTGAAACTCAATCTTTCTCACCAGACTATGACGAGTTGGTGACTTGGGATTATTGAGAATGAAAAAAAAGTTTAGAAAGAAGAGCTTTTAATTTCAAATATGACTCTTAAGTAATCATTTAAAATATGACTCTTAAGCAATAGAGGAAAGTAATGTTGACACACATTTTGTTCAATTGATTATTACATAACTGAAGAGATGGCTTCATTGGTGCCAGTAAAAGGCTGAATGGAATCAAGAGATTTGTGTGAAACTGTGGAAAACATACATAGCATCGATTTTCTTGAAACTTCGATTTTCTTTGTCGCTTTTATAGAACAGCTGCACGTGGAGCTGCGGTGATGTTAAGTGAAAGGGTGAGGAGTTTGTAGAATTGACAGGTGGGGTAATGCCACTGTCTAACCCCATTCGATCAAATATCACTGCACAATTCTACAAGAAAAATTTTAAAGATGATTGTCATCAATGTTGGACTTTTCATTTGGCCAAAGAATTGATCATCGCATATTGCAGGACTTTATTACATCGGTGGATTTTGATTTTGCGGACAATTTCATTTTTTTTAATTGATGTGGCTTAATCAAAACATTATGATACACATTGTGTTTTGAGAAATGAAATCAAGTTATTTCTTGATATCAAAGGCAACAATTTCAGCAGATCCGTGAGATATAGACTGGGTACCGTGTGATATAGACTGTATATCTGATCATTCAAATGACTAGATGGAGAAAACCAAATGATTAATTACATGTTCAGCATTATAAGATAATTTGAAATTTTAACTTGAACTATGGCACCCTCAAACCAAGGCCAACAATCCGGTTTGAAACAGTTGAATTCTACACTTCGTCTGCCCTTATATGCCATGTCTTAACACACGCACGCACAATACCGCAAGAAGTAGATTGTATAAAGGGTTCGAACACACAACTTACAGGCGTGATACAGTTAGTTGCAGTTAAAATTGCCATGATTATTGGACGAATATGGATTGTTATCCTTATATCTTGTTACAACAATTATTGTCTTTCATTATTATTGCAGACTGATAATTTTGCCAGGATACATTGTCGATGCATTTATTATCTTGATTATCGGAGACTGATAGTGTTGCTAGGATAAACAGTTAATGAGATTATTGTCACGATCATTGGATGTCCCCTGTTGAGAGATATTTTTTCCCAGCTACCTGAACTGAGAATGACGTAACAAATTGATAGACACAGAATGGCCCCTGTTGACAAATATTCTGATGGGTCCAATATTTGAAAACGAAAGCCTTGACATATTTTTGCGATAGGGCCCCCAAATAGAACTTTGCGATAGGGCCCCCAAATAGAACTTTGCGATAGGGCCCCCAAATAGAACTTTGCAATAAGGCCCCCAAATAGAACTTTGCAATAAGGCCCCCAAATAGAACTTTGCAATAGGGCTCCCAAATAGAACTTTGCAATAAGGCCCCCAAATAGAACTTTGCAATAGGGCTCCCAAATAGAACTTTGCAATAAGGCCCCCAAATAGAACTTTGCAATAAGGCCCCCAAATAGAACTTTGCAATAGGGCTCCCAAATAGAACTTTGCAATAAGGCCCCCAAATAGAACTTTGCAATAGGGCCCCCAAATAGAACTTTGCAATAGGGCTCCCAAATAGAACTTTGCAATAAGGCCCCCAAATAGAACTTTGCAATAAGGCCCCCAAATAGAACTTTGCAATAGGGCTCCCAAATAGAACTTTGCAATAAGGCCCCCAAATAGAACTTTGCAATAGGGCTCCCAAATAGAACTTTGCAATAAGGCCCCCAAATAGAACTTTGCAATAGGGCCCCCAAATAGAACTTTGCAATAGCCGCCCCCCCCCCCAGAAAAAAACCAATGACAAGTACGGCTCTGGTAACAAACGTTTGTATGTTTAAGAGTTGCCGCCCCTTGACCTGTATGAAAACACAAGAGACTCAATTAAGAAATCCACAGCGGTGTCAGACATGAGTTATGTCCTCTTCCAACGTCAAGTTGGCAACGACGTAATTAAGGGAAAAAAATCAAAAATAGGACATAGAGAGATAAAATGTCTTCATGTTGCCAGGGAAGGTTGTGGGAGTAGGGTAAAGGGTCAGCGAAGAGGTCAACTTTTTCCGAGGAGCTCACGCCCAGTTAGATTTATTGATTTTTGTTTTTGGGTGTTTTTTTTTGTGTTCCTTATTTGAGAACGTTTCTGTCTTGACGCCCCGTTGAGCTCAATTGTGTTGTGTTTAAACGTGCGCTTTGTTTCGTGTTTTTTGTCCAGCGAGTTGGGTTTTTTTATTGGGTACGACTTGGGTCCAGCAAGTTTGTTTGTTTGTCTTTTTGTACGTGAGTGGTCAGCTGGATTGTGCTTGACGAGCGGTATATTCTTTGTGTTTGTGTCCAGCGAGCGTTGGTTTTATTACTTACGACTTAAGTCCAGCAAATCGGCTTATTTATGAGTGTGAGTGTCCAGTTGCGTTGATTTTTTTTGTTTGTGTCCAGTTTGCGTTGATTGATGTGTTATTTTTATGTCCACTGTTGACTTTGTGTGTGTGTGTGTGGAGGGGGAGGGGGTACAGCGAATAATTTCGTGTTTTTTTTTGTTTGTTTCCGTCATGGAAGAGTTGTATGGAAGACAACCAACAACATCAGAATCACCGCCAGCAACTGTCTATATAAATACAACAACTGGTGTACGCTGGTATCGTGAAATTATCGAAAGTTGACCGCTTCGTGTATGGGGGGAGGGAAGAGACCACGGGTTTACAGAACGTGCTCACTGTGTCTCTCTCTCAACTTTCACAAAACCAAATGTCGTCGTCCCCCCCCCCCCCCCCCCCCCCATCGGATGATGTTGTCCGGTGATACAGAGACGAGAGGTTATTTATAGAGAGAGATTTTACTAACTGTGGTCAGTGTGTGTTTGGTGGCGTGAATCGTTACTGGTCAGTTGTTGTTCCCGCTGTGAGTCTCTTGATACTCCATCGCACATGCACACAACCAAATGTTTGGACAGTTCTAGTAATGCCTCCACCCCTACCCCCCTTCTCACACATCTCCATCAACCCGTTGTCGAGACGCGGCTGGCGTAAAATCAGTCATCTGTGCGTGGTGTGTGGGGATCAAACCAACATATCCCGCTGAAGCACGTCGTTAGGCCACACTGACCCAAGGACCATAGTTTATATTCACACAAATGTCTCTAGTACGCAAAAACGCTTTTTAAAAAAAAAAAATTAAAAAAAAAATTAACGGAATTACTCCATTTTTAGGAAAGTCTGTATTTCATGTCTTTACTAATGTTTACACTTTGTTTAGTTTTTTGTTTAATTTCTCTCTTTAGTTTTGCTTTTTTTTTTTGATTTACTTTTTATCTCTGCGACATGAACTGACCATGTGTCTGTCTTTGTGTCCACAGAGAAAGAAGGCAAGGCTCTGCAGCTGACCTACCAGTCCAAGCTGAAGCTGGTGGCCCTCTCCAAGCAGGCGACTTTCGGCAAATTCAGGCCCGACCTCTTTCCCGATGTGGGCTTCCTAGACGTGGTGGGAAACGATAGAAGGTGGGTACACCCAGCTACCCCGCACACCACGTGCACAGACTCGCACACATACGTCGGTACCTAGCTCTTCCCTCCACCCCAATCTCGGTCGTTTGTTTGTTTACGTCAGTTCCTCTATTCAAAACGAGATTTTAATTTCATTTGCATAATTGTAACCTCCCTCTCTCACTCACTGTCTCCCCCCCCCTCCCTCTCTCTCTCTCTCTCTCTTTCCCTGTGTGTGCATCTTTTTTAAGTCAACGTTCGCTTCCTTTTCGTCTGTCACTCCAACTGTGAATTTAAAAAAACAAAATATATACACACATTGTTATGTTTGTGGTAAGGTCGTTTTTTGTTATTTTTGTCTTGAAAGTATAAAAGTACATTTCTCTCCGCCTGTCAGTGTGGCGGTACCGTCCCCTCCCCCTCTCCCCGGTGGCGGCGCTGTCAATCTAGACTCTCTCTGATCGTAGGCCTGGGGGGGGGGGGGACGGTACCGCCACAGTTTGCAGCCGCGTCTGGGGTTCCATGTTATACCAAAAAAAATCGCCATGATGTGGGTGTAAAGATCGGTGCCGGAAATAACCGGAATGACCTTTGACCAGCGAGTTTCTAGTGCATGAGCTTCCGACATGCAAACTGTTGTTGTTGTTGTTGTTTGTTTTTTTTATAATACGGGGCGGGTGGGGTGGGGGTCATGATAATTAAAAACTGTTCGACGCACGAGAGTGGTCTGTCTAAAGACGGGATGATTTATGACGCAACCAGATGCGCGAATGACTGGTGGGTTGTTGAACGCGAGTTGGGAACCGCTAGTGCCAGTATTTAATAGAACTGTCAGTTGTAGGGCGTGGGTTTGAATCACGCTAGTACTTTACGGTCGTAAATGGTGATATTTACATTGAATTGGTTGGCTGCCAGTCTATATAGTCCATGGCTGATCTCTTGAAATTCTCGGCTACTTAGACCTTTTAGTCAATTGTGACAAAGCGCTTTTGGTGCGAGGATATTTTTTAGAATCATGGGCCCGCGGTGGGTGGGGGGGGGTGACGGAGCTCGATAGACCGTTAGTAGGATGAGAACAGAGATGATGTACCGTTAGTACATTTAGCTTGACTGCTGGGGGAAAGTTTGGTGGATATTGTCACCACAAATCATTCACTCACACCCCCCCCCCCATACTCAGGACCGAGCTACGACACGGTGCGTACCTTAGCTTGTACCACCATGTCACCCCCATACCTAGAAATCCACACCCCCACCCACCCCCCTGCTACCTTGTTGTATTGGTCTTATTATAAATGAATATACACGCACATGTGGCTGCAAAGAACTGTGTTGAATGTAATTGTGTACGTTATAAACTTTATAGTTTAACACAATACTGTCTGTCAGATCTGTCAATGGGATTTTGTAATTTGTGTACTTAACCCAAAATTAGGCTGGAGAAAAAAAAAACACAAGATTTAAGTAAAAAAAAACCAAGGTTATATAAAAAAATATCATACCGGGATATAGGACCCCCCCCCCTCCCCCCTATCCCCAGTGTCTAACAGCCAGTAACACGTACAGACATTGTTGGGATATTTTTCACATTGTAACCCGGAAGTGGCTCTGAAATTCGAAGTTCTGCGTAGTCTTATGTTCTAATGTTCAACGTTGTCCTTTTTTTTTTTGGTTTAATGGAGGCGATCGGGCGACTCGTCAGGGTGGTCAAATTAGGCGCGTTGGTCCAGCCACGATAGCCTTAGGCTGCTCGCGGCCTCGGGGTGGTTGTAAAACAGGCTCATTTGGAGCTAGTTTATAGTGTCCGCTACTCTCTTACTCCCCCTCTCTCTCTCTCTCTCTCTCTCTCTCTCTCTCTCTCTCTCTCTCTCTCTCTCTCTCTCTCAGATATCCATCATCTCAGATATCCATCGCCACCATCTTCATCGGGCATACTTGTTATTCCTGCCTAAAACCGGGTTGAAATATGTTTTTGTTTTTTTTTTTTTAAAGAAAGAATCCCCCGACGTCTCTCTGTAAATGAAGAAATTTTCAGTTTTTACTTTTCTATTTATTTTTTTGCTCGGGGGGGGGCGGGTAGTGCGGGTTTTTAAGAGAAAGTTGTATATGAAGATATATATATATATATATATTATCTAGCCGTGTGTGTTCTATTTACAAGTTATTATTCCAGGAGGGTCATATTGCCGTGGCCGGATAAATGTCACAGGATGTAATACCCGGGCTTATCAATGTCCGCCGCCCGTCCCCCCATTTCCCTCCACCCTCCCCCCTTTCTTATTACCATTCGTTATGCACGCTGACATCTCGATCGTGGACCTTTTTTTTTTAAAGAAAGATTAAAATGTGGGGGGGGGGGGGGAGGACGACAGATTTCCAGTTGAAATGTCCAACTCTCTTTTTAGTTGAGAATTTGAGTTTTCTTTTTGTATGCTTTTGGCTTGGAAATGCTATCTTATTTCACTGTATCTTTCCTGGCCAACATACGTAGGAGCTAATAAGGCATATGAAAACTTGCCGGTCTGGTCCGTGGAGTGGTTAGATCTTGAGGTTAGATTTCCAAAGCTCTTGGATTCTGTCTTACGGGCTAAAACATATGAGTTTTTTTTTAAAATGCATTCCTTCTCTGTGATTTTCCGTTTTTTTTTTTATGGAAAGATCTACTTTGTTGTTGTTGATTTAGAGTTGAAAGCATGTTATGTTTATTCATGATCAGCAGTTCGTTTGTTTGTTTGTTTGTTTTTGTTTTTTTTTTTTTAAAATGGGCGGGATTATACGTTGATAGAGGAAGAAGGTAGCCGCCATCTTCATTTCGTTACAGTGTCTCGCGCGGTGTAAACATTAGTATGACGTTGCAGTGATCGTCTCGAGCGGTGACGTCACAGTGGTTTGTCTCGAGCTGTGACGACGCAGTAACTGTCACCACCTATGACGTCACAGTAATTGTCTCGAGCTGTGACGACACAGTAATCGTCTCGAGCCATGACGACGCAGTAATCGTCTCGAGCCATGACGACGCAGTAATCGTCTCGAGCCATGACGACGCAGTAATCGTCTCGAGCTATGACGACGCAATAATCGTCTCGAGCTATGACGTCACAATAATTGCTTCCATTCACCTGCATGTCTATTGTAAACATAGCATGTCATAGTAATCATCTTTGCGTGTAACGCTGTTTGAGGTGGTTAAGCGGTCATTGTATCAAAGTAAGGCACGCGCAGTTTTATAGTTGCGGGTGAGAGATTACTATTGCTTATCCTAGACAACGTTTCCGTTTGAAATTCAAAAAAAAAAAAAATTATAATAATAACTGCTCACAATACAACCGGTGTCCTCGTTGTGAATGTATGGTCTTTATGTGTATTACTTCCTGCCTTACAACGTCACCTACATAGATAGACGGTTGGGCGGGGAGGGGTCGCAGTGTTTTCTTGGTTATACTCTTGTGTGTCAGGTTTACGTTTGTGTGTGTGTAGGGGTTGGGTATATGCTTGGCCCGCAAACGGGGTGAGTTGGTGTTTGCAATGGCAAATGCGGGTATTTTCGGGTGCTTTATCCCCCCTCATCCAACCACTACCCGCACCCCCCCCCCTCTTTTTAATCCCTACATATGCATTGTAAGTTTTCAAAGTGGGCTGGGTGACCTTCTCTGTCTCAGAGGTTCCCAAACCTTTTTGTACCTTGAGGCACATTTTATACTTATGGCTGGGGCGGTGGTGACATGTTTCGCCCCCCCCACTTCCCCCTCCCACACACACACACACCAATTTCCCTCATTCATCTGAACATCACAACAAACTCCGTGACCTCTCCACTGTGACCCCCACCTCTCATCATTCTTCAAGATTTCTCAGCCTCGTTTAGAAACATTGGCCATCTCGTATGTCCCAGCAAATGTTATCAAGTCAAGTTGTGCTGTCTGATCTGTACGTAATCTTTAGAATTCAGATTATGCGTCTGTTTTATCTGTTTGTCCGAATCTCTCTCCCCCCCCCTCTCTCTCTCTCTCTCTCTCCATCTGATGACATTGATCGTATTTATCTATACTTGAGTGTATAATATTCAACCTGTGTGGAAATTACTTGGTTCCCCCTCCCCTCCGGGGGGAAGGAGAGGGGGGAGGGGCGACAATGCGATACATATTTTTTTAACAACTCTACCAACACACACACACACACACACACACACACGATCTCTACCATTTAGTTCTCCCCCACTACCACCACCGGTTCCACACAAACTCTTATTTACGAATCGATCGCGTCTTGGTTTGTTTTGTTGCTTACCCATGTTTCCTTCAGGATTTCTCATCAACTGGGGGGGGGGGGGGCTGGTCATCTGAGAGTCATGGAATGTGTGTGTAGATGGGGGGGTGTGGGGTCCTCGCAGAGTATAGCTCACGTTTGAATAACACCGTCTTCCTGGATAAAGGGGAGGGGGACGGGAGAAGGAGGGGCGTCTTTATTTGTTGTGCGTTGTGCTGTACTGTAGGACCTCGACTCTCAACCTTTTTTTCGCGTGTGTACCTTCAAAGGGTGCGAAAAGTATGTCCGCTGGTACCCGTCTCCCCTCCCCCCACCACCACCACCCATAGGTGTTTTTTTTTAAGCGATGTAAGTTGTATGAAGCGAAAATTAGAAGCCGCTGTGTACCCCTGCGTGAGCTGACCCCATACCCCCGGGGGGGGGGGGGTTACGCATGCCACCAGTACAGAACCGCCGCTCCATGAGAATGTTGGACATGACATGGTCATTGTACTAAGAGTAAAAAAAAAGCCTGTGTTTTGTTAACATGTAGAATAACACATTGAATGTATTGGTCGTTACAATAGAGCAGAACATTACAATTCTTCAACGTTGTGGGTCATTCATATCATGGCGAACTAAAACAGCGAGGCACATAGACAGAATGGACAACAGCAGAGGTCCAAAAGCTATATATATATATATATATATATATATAAGGTAACACCCAATGATAAAAGACCAAAAGGCAGACCAAGAAGCAGATGGTTGGAGGAAGTGAAGAAAGACCTTAAAGCCATAGGAGTGAGAGAGTGAAGGAAGAAGACCAGTGGAGAAGAGTAGTATGGCTGGCCAGGGCCCTAAATGGGCTGTAGAGCCAAAGGAAGAAGAAGAACTAAAGCGGTAAAAACAAGTTTCAAATTACGTCTACTTCTATAGCCTCGGTTATTCCGTGGGATCGTTCGGCTGTTTAGTGAGATAGTGCGGCTGTTCCAATGGATTGTGCGGCTGTTCCAAGGGATTGTGCAGCTAGTACAGAAAGGGAATGATGCTACTCGACTGTCTGAAATACGTTTTAGGAGTTTTCTGTACGAGTGAAACAGTATCCCCCCCCCCCCCAGTTTCTTTGTTTTCGCGCATTGCATTGTGTGCGAAGTAATACAGTGAACTAAAAAAATAATCTGTTTATGTTTCTAATTCAAAAAAAAAACCAGCATAGGATGGATTCGTTTTCTATTCGGCCTCACAATTTCTTGGACCTGTATATATACTTCAGCTCACCCACACACGAAAAGCATTTCGCCGTTCACTCTCTGATGTGGAATACGTTTACATTTTGCACACAAACAGCGAGTCGTGGCCTCAATCCCCCCCCCCCCACTCGTAACGTCCACGCGTGTCATGTCATCTGAGAAATGTCAGTTTCCGGACCATCACATGGAATCGGTGGATGCCTGCCCCCCCCCCTTCCCCCGATTATGTTGTTTTGTAGTTGTTCTTTTTTTTTAATTAAAACAATTTTAAGAATCTTTGTCAAATTTCCACACCCTTTTTTGTTTCTTGTCATTTGTTCGTTTCATTTGTATTAGTTTGTGTGTGTGTGTGATGTGTTTCTATGGTGGTCCGAGTTTTTCAATGGTAACATCACCGCTTTGTGGTGTGACCGTGACCACTATCAACGTATCTCACCTATCTTGTGCCTCTGGCAATGGTCTCTCGTTCTCCTTTTGCCACAAGTGTCTCTATGTCAGTAGTGCCAATACAGTGTGTGTGGTACATTTTTTACCTGTAGACTGCCATCAAACTAAAAGTGGTACACTGCAGTGAAGGATGGCTGTTGACGTTTTGATCACTTATTCATGCAATAGTCATCTTTGTTTCAATCCTCTCCCGCCCTCTCTCTCTATCTCACACACACACACTCTCTCTCTCTCTCTCTCTCTCTCTCTCCTCTCTCTCTCTCTCTCTCTCTCTCTCTCTCTCTCTCTCTCTCTCTCTCTCTCTCCTCTCTCTCTTCTCTCTCTCCTCTCTCTCTTCTCTCTCTCTCTCTCTCTCTCTCTCTCTCTCTCTGTGTGTATTGTTTGTCACGTGGGACTAATCTTTGAACTTTGACTTCCCTGTATGAACGCTCGTGTTTTTTCTTTTTTATATTTCCTGTCACGTGACAGCGTGTGGGGGGGGGGTGAGTACTTGCCTGTGAAGAGGACGGGTTGGTGGGGGGAGGAGGGGGACTACACATTCCTGGTTCGGTTCCTTGTAGTGAATGCCCCCTCCTTCAGACTGACTCTAAAAACACACACACACACACACCGCGTCTGTATATGGTCATGCGAATGACTTTGTGTAAGTATAAATTACTGAATCTATGATTTCCCCGGGAAGGGGGGGGGGGTAATGGTTTGTGTGTACATGCGAATAGTTTCCGAACTCTGCATTTCTCTCCCCATCTTCACATCAGGGATTCAGTAACTCAGACAAAACCCATTTTCATACCCCCTCCCCCCCCTACTCAATGCCTGTCACTCAGACCTATTTCACGCTCACCATCACACACACCCATTGTCCTCCCATTGCGGTCATTTAGCTGACCTGTCTCGCAGTCCAGCTTCGGAATGTTCTTCACATGGCCAGCTGTACTTTGGCCTAAGACACTGCTCTCTGTTTACTCATTAAGTGTGTGTCTGTAAGTGTATGTGTGTGTGTCTGTAAGTGTATGTGTGTGTGTCTGTAACTGTGTGTGACCTATTGTTTTATTTATTTTTTATTATTTTCATTTTGTTTCTGTCTGCCCCCTCAGTAAAGGAACTGATATCTCCCAGTGGTAAGTTCTGTCTGTCTGTTTATTTTCACTTCACTGAATGGACTGATGGGTTTGATGACCGTTTCCGTCTCTGTGGCCTGTGTTGTCGGTGTTGTTGATATTTAGTGCCGTAAACCGAAGTGTTGCGCTTCACACCTGGTCTGTGTTGTCACCTCGTTGACCCCGCCCCACCCCCGGGTGTGTAACACACACACCTACACACACATTGTTGTTGTTGTTGTTGTTGTTGTGACTCCACCATTTGTACAATTGTAACTTCACTTTTCATGTCTTTTTTTTTTTTTAAGTGGGGCGGCCCCAAATTTTCTCTATCTTCTTCGGCTCAGGGCCCCAACAGATGGTAAACCGCCTGTGGGAGAAGTGATGCTGAAGTCTGTATGCAGATCAGTACTTCCGTGGGGGTGGTCATTTTACGCGCTCATAATAATTGGTCAGCTTGTTGTTAGCACTACGCTGACCACCGCTTGGCTCTCTGTATGGCGTTCATCACATTATCTTGAATTAGTGGCGCATTGTCTGTGTGTGTGCGCGCGTGTGTTTGTTTCGGTGTCTGCAGTTGCTAACGGACAGTTATCGTTAAGGCATTTCAATGTTCATGTCTCTACGTGGCAGGGCTTTTTTTTTTTTTAAACTCAATATTTTTGTTGTGGTTCACTGTTGCTTCCATTACTGCTGAATGAACGTATGGTGTCTGCACGTGTAACTCAGTTGACGCTGCTTTGTAAACCCCCCCCCCTCTTTTCCAGTCTGTTCTGATCTACGTGTCCCGACATGTAGTTAAGATTATGCGCCCCCCTGCCCCTCCCTTCCCAGTACGTCAACGGCCCTGCCAGACTTGCTATCCAGGTGTGGTGTGTACGATATTTAAAACTTACTAAAATGTCTGTCATTGGAATCAGCAATTAGGTCAAGATGCGAGGGGGAGGGGCTGCTACGGGCTGCCCAGTTTCCGGTCTCCCAAGACCCCCGGGCCGGCATCAACGTATTTCCATTTCGGCCCAAAGATAAAGTCCACCATTTAAATTGTCGTCATGGCGCTGAACGTCGAGTTGTTCTAGAGCGACATGACCTGAATCATCCAGTTTGTTTTGGTTTGTTTGTTTGTTTGTTTGTCATAAAGGATCGAATTATTAAATACTTCACTGCGATTACAAGATTGATTCATTTTATTTCATCGTATTTTTTTTCCCTTTTTTTAAAAAAAAAACGTTTACTGGACGTTTACCCTTTATTCCAGCTGTCAACACGTTTACTGGAGGTTTACCCTTTATTCCAGCTGTCAACACGTTTACGGACGTTTACCCTTTATTCCAGCTGTCAACACGTTTACTGGACGTTTACCCTTTATTCCAGCTGTCAACACTATTTCTCTGTGCTTTTATTTCATCGACTGGCTGCTGGCCTTTGTTTTGGTTTGTTTCGTGCATAATTACACACGGAGTAACGGGATGAGAGTTTTACAGCCGTCGTGTGCTAAAAGGTTAGAAAGTAATGACCTAACCCGATGTCACGAACTGTTTGCCGGTAAATATAAAAAAGTAAATGTTTCCTCAGACCATCGGGGGATAGGTGGAGTTGACCTGTTTCTGTGAGTGCCTGTGTGCGCGTGTGTGTGTGTGTGAAGTCTCTGGAAGGATGACAAGGAATCTCTTGGGTCTTACGAACCACCAATGGGACTTTTTTTTTTTTTACGATGCCCTTCTTTCACCCCCCCCCCTCAAAATCCACTATAGCCCCGATAATGCAGTGAGTGTCACCGTGATCTTCAGCGCCTTTCGGCTAACAGTTGAGCGCTCTACCAAACTGCCACCACCGACCCTTATACACAATGACGTTCAAGTAACAGATGTTGGTTTTTTTTTTTTTTAACCCTGATGGAAGGCATTAAGGATGGTGGGAGGGAGGGCGGGGGGGGGGGGGAGGAATCTACCTGTGGGTGTTTTGAAACAAGAAAACGTGACGCTGAGAGAAACCGACAGCAACATAAAGAAAGTCTTTTGAGTTGAGCCAAGATAGTAATAACTGTGGGTAGTTTACTTGACGGTGAAACTAATCAAAGTCTCGTTCATGTTTTTGTTTCGGGGCGTGTTTTAATATTGGCCGCTAAGTGCGGTCTAGTTCCCGGGGGGGGGGGGGGGGCAGCAAATGTCTTCCAACAGTCAGGCCCCTTGCCTTGGAATGTTTTCAGTGTTTGTTTTTTTTTTTTAAATAAAATCAAAACAACATCGTCCACGCGACACGGTAGGACAATATGTTCATCTGCCGCGTCTGACACTGTCACGCTCTCGTCGGCCCGGAGTTTATCAAAACCTTTTGTTGACTGTCACGGCCGGCATACACACACACACACACACACACGAGCCTGTCGTCAGAGATTGACGCTGGTGTGTGTGGGGGGGGGGGGGGGTTCTTGCACAGAAAGTAGAGTTGTTATCATTGGGTGGGGGGGGGAAGGGTCGGGGACTGGGCTGCTGACAATGAATATTGATTCTGCGGACGTATTTCAATTTGATATTCCCTCTTTATTTCTTTTTATTTTTTTTTGTCAGAGCGCGGGGTATTTACTACTGGTCAGTTTTGAGGATCACAGTAGCTCGTTGTATCGTCCGCAGAATACCAACACACACACACACATCGCCAGTGTTTAAAGTACTTTTGTGTGTGTGTTTGTGAACGTTTCTTCTTGATTTTTTTTGTTCAACTTGGTGATGATACTTTACTTGGCTAACAAATACCATAGTCACTGACCCAATGGTACACTCACTAATGGCTCGATTCTTTTTTTTTTTTTGTAGCCGCGCCCCTTTTTAGCCCCTTGCGATTCATCTGAAGCGGTGTCAGCTATAGAGCCTCCCCCCCCCCTTCCCAACGGAAGTCTCAAGCACGTATCAGGAGTCTCTTGGGGGTTCGAACCCCCCCCCCCCGCCAAGACTTTATCTCTCGCCAACAAGGATATCAATTTAGCAGCTACAACTCAAAACTAGCAGCGTTAGAACAGTGGGGTGGGGTGGCGGTTACGATTTCTAGGTTGAACTCTTTTATTTTAATATGAAGACAATTTTTGGCGGCATAGTTCAGTCTCCTTAACTCTGCACATCTTCATCTACTGGCCTGTCTGGCATAGTTCAATCTCGTTAAGTCTTTACATCTCACTGGCCTGTCTGGCATAGTTCAGTCTCGTTAAGTCTTCACATCTCACTGGCCTGTCTGGCATAGTTCAGTCTCGTTAAGTCTTCACATCTCACTGGCCTGTCTGGCATAGTTCAGTCTCGTTAAGTCTTCACATCTCACTGGCCTGTCTGGCATAGTTCAGTCTCGTTAAGTCTTCACATCTCACTGGCCTGTCATACACTGATACACTCCAAGTAGTGTTATTGTTTGTGTCACGTGAACATGATGTGGCTGTCTTACCCCCCCCCCCCCAAACACAGGGCATCCGTAGATGTTGCAGACCAGAACCACACAAAAAAACATGAGGATTGTTTGTTTAAGAACTTATCTCTGTCACTCTGCTGTCTTCGTATTATGGTACATCCCTACTTGCCCTGGTAGTGCCTCTGTGGATAATGGAGCCCTGGGTATGCCTATTACAGCCAATGTGCCTATTACAGCCAATGTGCCTATTACAGCCAATGTGCCTATTACAGCCAATGGGCCTATTACAGCCAATGTGCCTATTACAGCCAATGTGCCTATTACAGCCAATGTGCCTATTACAGCCAACGGGCCTATTACAGCCAATGTGCCTATTACAGCCAATGTGCTCTACATAAACGGGTACCTGTCAGTGGTGGAGGATTTCAACATATCGCCTGGAAATTTTTTTTTTTTTTTTTTGTAAAGATTTTGATGATTAGTTGCACTTTCTGTGGGCCAGTGGCATCCCGTGTCCTCACATCTTGTAACTCACTTTTTTGGACATGTTGTTATACAGCGTGACTGCTCAAATATCGCCTCTCGTGTTGTATCTCCATGGGCAGGTAACCCACTGAATTATTTCGAGTCTATGAATTAATATCTTGTAGAGTTACGAAGCGAATTACTGTTATTATTATTATTATTATTACGATAGTCTCGCAGTATAAATTGATCATGTCTGAAAATCTGTTCGCGCTACAATCTACGCAGATTGTGAAATGAGCTGATCTATTTGCACCTGACGCTGACCAGCTGGACGGTGTGTTGCTTTAAACTAAGAAAGAAACCGTTCGGCCATTTCGTTGTTGATTTTTTTGTATTGTCAACGGATGATGTATTTCCTTTGATCATTTTTTTCGTTCAAGTGGTTTAGCGGCTGAGTTAAAGAAAAGATTCAATTGGATTGACAAATAAGAGTTGCAGAGTTATCAAAGCCAGCAGTATCGAAATTACAATAGCTGTAGTATCGACATAGTATAGCAGTAGTGTCGAAATTATGACAGCCGCAGTATTTGAAATATTATTTGTGTAGTATCGAAATTACAATAGCTGTAGTATCGAAATTATAATAGCTATGGTATCGACTTTGCTACATCTGTAAGTATCGAATTTCAAACCCTACTACCGAGGACGCAATAAGGTGACGCACATGGGTACAGTGAGATTGTTGGAACATTGTGGTCACTGTCCTGTTGTCCACTGTACGACGGCTCACGGAAAGTGAACTAAGTAGGGGGGTGGGAGGGGGGTCTTACCTAGATTTCCACCTGACGGTTTTAGTCTCTATATTCAGACATACCTTACGTTTTGAATGTGTCATCTCAGACAGAAATGTGGCCAGTAAATGACGTAATTGGACTAATCTTGATGTATCACGGTCTAGGCATACTCTCTAAGCCTCTGTCTCTGTATGTGTGTGTGTTATAATGGTACAATTAAATCTTCTGGTGGTGACTGCTGAAACAACCTGACGGATGGCGGCCAACGCAGTGTGGGGGGGGGGGGGGGAGGGTGTTGTTTTGTTTTAATTCATCCGACTACCAACCTTTGATTTAGTTGGTGCTTCCTTGGGTCGGTGCTAGAATAGCGTCGACACAGAAATACTTCAATAATGGAAGGAGCTTAGAAGCGAAATGGAATTTAAGTGTTTGTGTTGTGGTTTGATGAACGCTGCACCCCCCGCTTGTCTCTCTTTACATTTGAGTTTCGGTCCCTCCCCCCCCCCCTCCCCCAGTCTTCCAGCCTGTTTGGGCGGATTTTTTTCCTGCCATCGGCAGGCCTTTGTACTAATATTGGCCTAACTCTAAAGCTTATTTAAGCATCTTTACGACATTGTTTTTTGAGTATGATAGCAGGCCCCCTCTGCATGGGTAGCCACTCATCACACCCACACCCCCGGGCCATATAGGAAATGTAGCACTATAAATAGCCTCAGCAGACTTTTGTCAAGAAAATTGTTTAGAGATCCAACAAACTAAACAACGTTTATTTAAAAGTATTTAAAAAAAATTAACAACAGACTCCATTGGAGCCTGGCTAAGCTCAACGTATGTTGGTCACACGAGCCATATATTGGCCACACGTGGCAAATCTAGAAGTGTTGCCTGTTTGGCGCGGACTCGAAATAAACTTTTGTATGTGGAGACAGTCACACTGTTGGGGGTGGATGGGGAGGCGGAGCGAGGAGGCTGGAGGCGTGGTTCAATGCCGGGAAATTATATAAAAAAAAAAAAACGAAACTAAAACTAAACACAAGACATCGATTTTGTAATTTGTCTGTGTAATACAGAATTATCTTCTCCTGAACGTTCCATGCCGCCCCCCCCTCCCCGCACACACACACAAGAATTATCTCCCCCTTGGTGACGCTGCCATAGACTGTCACTGTCATGGTCTCGTCCCCCGGTACAGCGGTGGTGGTGGTGGTGATTGTTAGTGTGACTGCACTGCCGTTGTGTACTGAGGCACGGGGTGTGTCATACCTTGAATCTGCTCTCCCCCTCCCCCCAACCTCCCAGTCATCACTGCAGTATGTGAAGATAACCGAATTCAATTCTCAACTCGACTGTTTTAAAAAAAAATAGAAGAAGAAGAAGAATTAAATTCGACATTTATCATCGATGGTTTGAGCCTAAGATATGAATCAGGGTGGTGGTGGTGGTGGTGTGGGGGGGGGGGTATTTCACTGCGCTGTCAATCGAGGTACATACCGAGCTACAAGTTTGATTTTTTTCTTTACTTTTCTGGGTTTTTTTTTTTGTTGGGCCAGATAGTTGACTGGCTGTGTGATTGGGCAATAGCCTTCTCCCACTCCCTCACCCTGTCCCTCTCGTTTGGCTATTTAATCTGCTCCCACCGTTACATGGTTCCTTTCCCTTCGCCCGAAGTCTTCCAGCTGGAGCTGTGGCTGTGTTGCAATTGCTGTGTCTGTATGTGTGTGTATTACTGTGTGTGTCTGTATGTGTGTCTGTATGTGTGTGTATTACTGTGTATGTATGTATGTATGTCTGTGCCAGACTCACTGCTCACTCGCACCTATGTTTTTGTTTTCTGTTCACGCTACTACACATTGTTAAAATGCTGATCTCTACACATTCATTGTTACAATGGCATCTCTGCACATGGTTACAATGGCATCTCTAATCTTTGTTACAATGCTGGTCTCTACACATTCATTGTTACAATGGCGTCTCTGCACATGGTTACAATGGCATCTCTAATCTTTGTTACAATGCTGGTCTCTACACATTCATTGTTACAATGGCGTCTCTGCACATGGTTACAAAGGCGTCTCTAATCTTTGTTACAATGGCGTTACTGCAGATTGTCACAGTGCTGTTAGTACACATTGCTACAATGGTGTTACGACACATTTTTAAAATGGTCTTACTGCAGATTGTTACAATGGTGTACTACTGTACAGTAGATGAGTAGAACACTTGCTATGATAAATATAATTTATATATATATATAAATATATATTGTATCGAAACAAATTTTTTTATTTAAATTGAAATATTTTTGCTGTATTATAAATACCAGACACACCGGTATATATATATATATATATATATATATGTGTGTGTGTGTGTGTCTTGATCTGTTGTTGTTATTGTTGTTGTTGTTATTGTTTTTTTATAGTGTTATATATAAAATAAAATTTGCAAGCATCCTCCATTTACTGTCGTTGTGTAAGACCCACCCCGGGGATTTTCTTTCCCAGTCGCTCATCCTAATACCCCCTCCCCCGCCAACCTCAAACCTCCCCCCCCCCTCATTTCCCCACCCAAGTACTTCTATCCACCCCCCACCCCACCCTCCCCCCCGTGGGTCTGGAATAGTTTCACGACCTCCCAGTCTCCCCTCCCAGTCTATGACAGTCTAAACCAAGTTTTAATGGCCACAGATAATGTCGTTAGTCTCATCGCCCTGGGTACCGGGGGGGGGAGGGTTTGAACAACATTGATTAGATGTTGTACATAATTAAACTGGGGGGGGGACTGGATGATACACAAAAAACATCCGGGGGAATATCGAATGGATTCGAAAAATACTGTCTTGACTAAAAGTATTCAGTGATAGAGGGTTATATCGTCTATCTATAGCAGTGTTTCCCAAGCTGTCAACCTTCTTGTACCCCCATATGTTTATTTTCGAAATACTAAGTTATAAACTCCTGAACTTAGGAGGGCGTGTCCACCTCTCCATCATATCTGGCACTACGGTTAGATTTTCGAAACATCTGTTAATTGGATGGCAAACATAATACCTCTCACATAATACCTGCCACGTTATATCACACATGACACCTGCCAGATTATGCCTCGCATAATACCTTCCACGTGCCGCACATGACTACTTCCACATTATAGCACATGTAATACCTGCCATATTATACCAAACATAATACCTGCCACACTATATACATTTGTTTTTACATCCTGGTGTATTATTTCATCCCCCTACAGGCAAGCCTGGCAATCTCTAGGTGACATGTCCAAAGAAGCTGCGATGGCAGAGTTTGTCCAGAAAATGGCCGACTCCTGCAGTTTGTTCCAGCCTTACGTGGAGGCGCACAGGGCGGAGAAAGAGGAAGCAGAGCGGAAACAGTGAGTACATGTGCCAGTTTATCTGCGGAAGGTAAAGATACCCCCCCCCTCAGGTCGTCAATACACAGACTGGGAAGTAATTTGTATAAAGTTCCCTTTGCCCTGATTAGGCCACATCGGGACAGATTAAGTGTAGAATTAATCTCATTCTGCAACCACATCATATAAAAGGGGGTTTTGTGGTTAGCACAATGCCCAGCCTCCTTCCCTCCCCCTCCCCACTAATGTTATGTACACATTAAAGCTAGATGAACATAAGGGACTTTGAACCAACTTTCAACATGACCTGCACAAATTTTCCCCCAATGGTTCTCACAGAGGATCATTTCAACATGACCTGCACAAATTTCCCCCCAATGGTTCTCACAGAGGATCATTTCAACATGACCTGCACAAATTTCCCCCCAATGGTTCTCACAGAGGATCATTTCAACATGACCTCCACAAATTTCCCCTCAATGGTTCTCACATAGGATCGAATGCCTGGACTCACAGGCTGATAGTTGACCTGTCAACACACGGCTTCGCTACCCGTCCCCCCTTCAAATTTTACTCTAGCTTACGCTGAATACAATTTGTTGGTATTGATAACATACATTGATAACATATCTTATGCCTGAGTAGCTGATTAACACAAAAAAAATGTGTACAACTTCAGACATGATTTTATAATTATTCTAACATTAATCGCAAATTATGGTTTGAAATGCGAATTTTCACAGGTTGAAAAATAAATAAATAAAGGACGCTTGGTTTATGTTTCTATAAGTAATAAACGAAACTGAGATTGTCAGCTCAACATACATTAGAATAAATGAAAAAAAAAATGAACAAAATCTCGTGTTTGATATTTACAAATAATACTATGAAGCAATGGATCATTGACAATGTTGTTTACTGTATGCCATGAAATAATCACAAGTAACGATGTTGTTTACTGTATACCATGAAATAATCACATGTAACGATGTTGTTTACTGTATACCATGAAATAATCACATGTAACGATGTTGTTTACTGTATACCATGAAGTAATGGATAAATAACGATGTTGTTGACTTTTTATCTTTCAAGGAAAGAGGAAGAGGAAAAACTGAAACAGGAAGAAGAAGAGAAGAAGAAAAAGGAAATGGAAGAGACGGCGCGTCTCGCTCAGGAGGCAGAGAAGAAGAAGCAACAAGAGCAAGAGTAAGTCATTTAGCTTTATAGTACGTACCATTAGCTGTCTCAGTTTAACTGTAAGATATGTACCATAATCTGTCACAGTTTTACTTTGGTTGGCTTGATTGATTTCACATTTCTGTGTCAGCAAGTCTTGCTGCAACACAGAAGGAAGTCATTGTTTTACTATTTAGTCCTACGGATTTCCTGTATGAACATAGATTTGTGATTGGACATTGCCACAAATTTTTACTTAGCCTCTTATGAACTTAATTTGTTCCAGAAGTCAGTTCATAACCTGAAATGATCAAAACATTGAAATCAACGAAGCAATGACAATCCATTTCAAGATGATCAAATCATTCTAATTTATTTTTTATTACCATCCTGTTTTTTACCTGACAAATTGCAAAGAATAACGAAGAAGAACGAAATAAACAAAATTATTAAATGTAAAATAAAAAAAAACAGTTTATATATCTTACTCAGCAGAGAAACTATCATGGCAAATGAATCAGCAGAGAAACTATCATGGCAAATGAATCAGCAGAGAAACTATCATGGCAAATGAATCAGCAGAGAAACTATCATGGCAAATGAATCAGCAAAGAAACTATCATGGCAAATGAATCTCTCTCTTCGCTATTCTAAATCATTAGTTTCATGAGTTTCTCTTGTGTGGCCGGGAATCTTCTTGCACCAAGAAACATCAGGGGAAATTTGCTGGAGAATCTTTGATTGGAGGGAGGGGCATTGCATTATCATTCATGGGGCTTCACCCTCTGCCCACTTGCAGGTGGCTTTTAATTCTAGCCATTAAAACTGTCACTGGCTCCTCATGGTCCGGCGACTGCTCCTCCGTTAATGTCTGTACATGTAGATGTTTATTCTGAAGATCCACCACCACTTCTGTATTGAGCTCACCCCCCCTTCCTTTTTTTGTCTTCAATCAGCTGCTCAAAGTCATTGCCATCGACTTCCGGACCCATATTTTGGTTAGTACCGCTTGAGGTTCATGACATAAAGTTGGGGGAAAGTATACGGGCTTTATGGCAACTTTGTTTTCTCAGACACTGTTGGGATTTGTTTATTTACCGTACAAATAGTTGAAGGCGACAGAGATAACTTACTGTTGGGACTCGTTCATTTACCATACAAATAGTTGAAGGCGACAGAGATAACTTACTGTTGGGACTTCTCAAACATATAACCTGTTAAATTTGAGTCCATTTTCATTAACTTCAGAAAAAAAAACAGAGAACACAACAGTTCATTGGACAGGCAGATCTGTTACGTTTACTGTTACGTTTACTGTGAAGAGGTCACAACTCTTGCATTGAAAGCCTGTTTGAGTGATAGATTTTCCCCCCTTGTTCATGCTGCTTAAACTGCTTTGTTAACCTAACCTATGACGTTTGTTTCAATAGAGCTGTGAGAGAGCCTTAGTATAGGATAATTGATTGAAAAGTCCCAGTTGGTGTTCGTTCTAAATCTGATTCAAGCAGAGTAAAACAGTTGCTTGGTTTGTTGTCTTTTAAATTGATATCACAGGCAGGTAGTTATTAAAGTTTCTGGGAGAGAGCTGTGCTGGGGGAAAAATCAATTTTCACAACTCTTTGTTTGAATTGATAGAAATATTCCATGGTCTGTTTGTATAATTTCAATCTCCCCTCCTATTTGTTTATCACTCTAGATTATCTTGACAAAACTTGATCAATTCAAACATTTTTATTTGGTCGTCTGAACTTCTTTTTAGCGCAACCATGGACTAATTTTTTTATTGTATTTGGTCACAACCAACTGAAGGTAGATTGTTCAAACTTTCAACTGAAGGTAGATTGTTCAAACTTTCAACTGAAGGTAGATTGTTCAAACTTTCAACTGAAGGTAGATTGTTCAAACTTTCAACTGTACAGAATTTCATTTTATTGTCTTCAGGCAGCTGGTTTTTGTTCTATTGTTGGATATTTTTTTTTATTTACTCATTTCTACAGAAGACAATTCACAAGTACATCTCTCTCTCTCTCTCTTTCTCGCTTTCTCTAGTGTGACATTTTTTACGACAGTCTTCATTCCTTGCTGAGTGGGGTCCCCCACCTGTTGTTGCTGTATTCAAATTAAAATAAAGAATTTTTTTTTTTTAAAGAAAACTCGGACCAGGAGAAATAAGAAAAAAAAAAGATGAAGATCTTATACGGTAAAACTGTGAAAGAAAGTCGGAAATTTATTTTGATTGTAGTTGGGAATGTTCCCCATGAAGACTTCTATTTTTGATTGTAAAGAATGATTTATTCTATAACATCTGTTTTCTCCTCTGCCGCCGGCAGATTACAGATTCGTGCTGCACTCAACCAACAAACACAGGCTCAGTTCAGACAGTATGCTGAACAGCAGTACCCCAACAACAAAACCATGGTGAGTTATCTGTAGTTGAATGGTGAGTTACCTGTTGTTGAATGGTGAGTTATCTGTTGTTGAATAGTGAGTTATCTGTTGTTGAAGGGTGAGTTATCTGTTGTTGAATGGTGAGTTACCTGTTGTTGAATGGTGAGTTACCTGTTGTTGAATGGTGAGTTATCTGTTGTTAAAGGGTGAGTTATCTGTTGTTAAATGGTGACATATCTTCTTACATGACCTCACATCGTGATATTTTGCTTAACTGAAAGTAAAATTATTTGTGATTCAAGCTCTTGGTGGTGGGGGGAGAGACGGTTGATGCAGACAGGGATGGTGTTAAGGTGTAGCACGGATGGTGTTTAAGGTGTAGCATGGATGGTGTTTAAGGCATAGCATGGATGGTGTTTAAGGTGTAGCACGGATGGTGTTTAAGGTGTAGCATGGATGGTGTTAAGGTGTAGCACAGATGGTGTTTAAGGTGTAACACGGATGGTGTTTAATGTGTAGCACAGATGGTGTTTAAGGTGTAGCACGGATGGTGTTTAAGGCATAGCATGGATGGTGTTTAAGGTGTAGCACGGATGGTGTTTAAGGTGTAGCATGGATGGTGTTAAGGTGTAGCACAGATGGTGTTTAAGGTGTAGCAGGATGGTGTTTAAGGTGTAGCACGGATGGTGTTAAGGTGGTGTAGCACCAATGGTGGTGTTAAGGTGTAGCACGGATGGTGTTTAAGGTGTAACACGGATGGTGTTTAATGTGTAGCACAGATGGTGTTTAAGGTGTAGCACGGATGGTGTTTAAGGCGTAGCATGGATGGTGTTAAGGTGTAGCACGGATGGTGTTAAGGTGTAGCACGTATGGTGTTTAATGTGTAGCACGGATGGTGTTTAAGGTGTAGCACGGATGGTGTTTAAGGCATAGCACGGATGGTGTTTAAGGTGTAGCACGGATGGTGTTTAAGGTGTAGCATGGATGGTGTTTAAGGTGTAGCACGGATGGTGTTAAGATGTAGAGTTCTTGGCTATTGACCTGAAGGTCCTCGCTAGGAACCAAGGCAATTTTTCCCTGGTCCTTGTGAAAATATGTTGAAAAGTCCCACAAGTGTGGCCATCTTTATCTGACTAGTTTGGAGAAATAAAATCAGCTGGGTGTTGTTCTAGCCATGCAGTCCCTCAGCATGTCATAGCTACAGAAACGGGAAAAATTCAACTCTTCCATCTGCCTGATGGCCCATTTTATGGACTAGGGCAGGGGTGGGCAAACATTTTCTACGGAGGGACACATTTAAAACTTGATTGTTACTGGCGGGCAGGGTTGTTAACAATACTCTTTAATTGTATCGTCAATACCGATACCAATACTTCATGAAAATGGTATCGCTAATACCAATACAAATACTCAAGTAAAAATGTATTGCCAAAATCGATACCGATACAATACCGATACTTTTGAGAACAACAAACTATTTTTATTTAAAATATAATGAGTGAAAGTTTCTCAAGTTTTTCAAGTAATGTACGTGTGTCATCTGTAATGTACGTGTGTCATCTGTAATGTACGTGTGTCATCTGTAATGTACATGTGTCATCTGTAATGTACGTGTGTCATATGTAATGTGCGTGTGTCATCTGTAAAAAAAGTGAAAACAATAAAATACAATGTCAAAGCACAAATTTAATGCTAAACACTTTAGTACTTGACGGATGGCCAAGTGGTGTAGATACTCGACTGTCGACTTCAGAGTCATGGGTTTGATCCTCCGTGAGAACAATGGGAATTTTTCCACAAGTTCACCCAGTTTTAAATAGTACCCGACTTTAATGCTTGGGTAGGTTGGGTAGGGTGCTAATGACAGCATTTCTGATGAGTTATCTTCAAGATATCTGTCTACTTCAGCAGAACTTTACTATTAAGCCAGTTCTGCCGCCGTGCAGTAAAACTGTACTGCTGACTGTATTGAAGCTGCAACACCCTGCAAAGTAAGTTGAGTGGAAACTACACTCAGTGCACTGCAGGCACGCTTTAAGGTTTGTTCAACTTCAGCCTTGTGATCCAAGTTTTTTTTTGTTGGGGAGGTGGGTGCGATTAATAGTGGTAGGGTTGATGGTTATCATTACAAGCAGTGGTTGAATTTATGAAGATTACTTTTAAAACAATCTATTAAAATCGATATTGTTATTCTGTAATTAGCTAATAGTGGCAACAGAAAAGTATTGGTATCGAGTATCGAAAATTTTTCGTTTAAAATGTATGGGCGATACACAATTCAATACTTGATACAAAAAGGATCGGCAATACAGCAACCAATACTGAAAAAGTATCGCCGATACCGATACTTCGATACTAACAACCCTGCTGGCGGGCTGCATATATATATCTTGTCTACTTCAATTACAATTTACAACATATGAAAATATGAATTAAAGATAAAAAACTTGTGTTTGTCATTTTATTTCACATTCACACTGTATTACACATGCACATTACATTTTAAAATACGAACATATACTTGCATACGGGCCGCACAATATACTTAGACGGGCCGCATGCGGGCTGTAGTTTGCCCACCCCTGGACTAAGGGAACATAACTAGTTCTGGTGCGTTTTCATGTATCTGCACCTTTATGTCAGCTGCTTTTGTATTCCTCTGTACATATCGAATAATACATACCCTTCCATCATGGCATACTGTTCCCTCACATTGTGCCACAGCAGGCGAGTGAAAATATTCTTTATAGTTCTAATTTGAATATGTTTAATGGGTGTAATTAATGCTCATTCTTACTTCAAAAAGAATATAAAGCTTTTAAAATTCAAAAAAACTTTTCTCTCATCATCCAGCAAGATGAGCTCATCCATCAGCTGCAAGATCAACATTTCCAGCAGTACATGCAGCAGGTCTATCAGCAGCAACTCCTTCAGCAGCAGCAGCAGAACTCCACAACGCCCATCGGTGACACCAACGGCAACTCAGTCTCGGAGCACGTGAAGGCTGCGGCTTCCCCCATCCCCGATGGCGTCACGCCCATCTCCCCGTGTGGAGATGATGAAGAAGGTCAGTTCCTGGTGTTACTGTAATTATACCTTGACCTTTGTTGTTGTCTTAAAGAGATTAGTTCGTTTTTTTTTTGTTTTTTTTTGGAGCTGTTGACGTAAGAAAAGAGCTTCCTCCATTCATGGAATGAACAGTTGTTTGCTCCATTCTTCCCCCCCCCCCCCCACCTTCATGTTTCTGAATCACCCCATCTTTCAAGCAGCCATCATATATTTATACACATTGGCTTAGGGGGGGCTGAGTTTTTGTAGCCAATGAGAGATGACTGAAGTTTTATTGGTATGCTAAATAAACAACGTCTACCAGTTTTGACCTGTCGGATTCTTCCCCTTTGAACAGGCAATTTATTTGGCTGGGAACTTTCATTTAATGAATCAGGTGTTTTTTTTTTATTGTTTTTTTGTTTTTTTTAAATCTTTTTGTTCCACTAATCAAAGAAGTCATATTGATGATTGTCTTGGTAGGTCAAAGGTTAAAGCCCGATTTTTCACAGGGCTGGCTATAGGTTTTAATTCATCCCAGCTGTGCTATTCACCTGTGTGTGTGCTCTGGTTGCAGTTTACCCCAATGGCTGTGATTGGGAGTGTAGAAAGGTCACCAGATACTGTGGCTCCGTTTCAGCCTTCTTTTATTTTTAAGCTTCTTACTTCAGCGCATGTAACTTTCTAACTATCTGTATAGGTAAATGTCAGCTGTTAAATTTCCCGGCTGGCATCTTTAGACAGCCCTTAGCTCAACCTCTTGAGTATTTAGTAGCCGTTAGCTCAACCTCTTGAGTATTTAGTAACCCATCCATCCTCTCACAGCGGCTATCACGTCAGTTCCGAAAATAGTCCCAGCATCCCTGTGGACGAGGAAAGACCTTAAGGAGTTTAAAGATGGCCTGCGGTCATCGAAAGAGAATGTTGTCCGCATCGGTTCCCTGGCCACTGCTACGGTGAGATTGTTTGAACCTGAGGGTCTTTGTTTTTTTTTTTAATTATTACTTTTCGTAAACTGTTTGCACTGTAGCTTTTGAAGGAGTCCTTAATGTCTCCACTGCTTCTGTTAATGTCTTTAATATATAGACTCACCTTGATATCACCTTGTAAGAATATAGACGCAAATCTTTCTGCTTAACGTCCCTATTTTTGTTCAATGTCATTTTTTTGTCTGCTTCGTGATTCACCAAACGTTAGTTTTAGTCAATGAATGTTGTCAGCACCAACTGATAGAGACCACTTTAAAAGGTCCAGTTATTTGACCATAACAGACAGTTTCATTATCCAGTGTCCACCGTGGGACAATTTGGATGATGTTAGTGTCTTAGGTTATGGTTTATTTATGGATGTTATTTACCACCCCCCCTCCCAGCCCTTCATCTGTCAATCAGCTTTCATTGTGAACTTGTGTAGCAGTAATCCTGTATAAACATTGCAGTCTAAAACAGCCTCATGAACTGTGGTGTGAGGTTCAACTGAATGGTGTCAGTGTTAGGTTAGAACTGTTTTAGTTTCATTCTTTTTACTGGTTGGAAGACTTTGGACTGTGGAAGTCTTTTTTTCAGAAGGAAAAAAATAATATTTTAAACAAACTTGTAGCTATAGTCCAGTGAATAAAATGAAATTTGACATTTAATTAATTTTTTTTTTCAAAAGAAAAATATTTTCAGAATGCCATTTGTGTAAAAATACACTCAGAATAAAAATGTATGCCCAATACTTTCTAGCATTTTGGGCTTTTTTTTAAAAAATATAAATTAGTGATAAATCAGATCTTGATGTGTTCCAGGAAATTAATTTCTCTTATACAAAATCGTCCAAGTTCCAAATCAGTTTCTTTTTTCTATATGAATCATAAAAAAATGAATTAATGTTTTCCTTCTTTCTAACAAACTTGATTTTTTTTAGTACGTTTGCAGTAAATGCCATCAATTTCAAGGCCAACTGTGTAACATTTGAATGGTGATTACACTCATTGGTCAAGAGAAGAAGAAAATCATAAAATTAGACATGGAAAAAATTTAGAAAATCGCACAATGGATGCAATTACTAGAATAAAAAACTATATCATTGGACATATAGATGGCATGAATGCCAGGGGAAGATATAATAAACATGCTATACTTAGAGATCCAAACCACATATGGATTGCAGGGGCAAAAATTCTTCCAAGTTTTTTTTCTTCATATCCCAGAGTATAGGGGCATTCAGAGTTTGAATCATTCAGAGGAAGAATCAGAGTGTGAATTATCTCTGGGATTTCAAAATGACAAAAAGTGAAAACCAATTTATTGAAATTTAAAAAAAAAATGCTGGGAAAAATTCTACTAGGTCCTAGTTTTTGTTTTGTTTTTTTTTTTTTTTGTTTCAAAAATACCAGAACAGAAAAAGTGAATGATTATTTTTTCATTGAGTAATCTTTTTTAAAACCTTTGTAATAATGACAGCTGTTAGCATTCAAATATTCTTTTTTGACGCCTTTGAATTCTTTTTTAATGCCTAAGATGAATATTTTTTCATTGTGCTTCTATTACCTTGAATGGTTCGGTCCCTTAATGCTGACCAGGTAATCGATTTGAAATGTGTAGTTCAGATGCTGGTCAAGCCCCCCCCCCCCCCCCCCGCAAGAGGTATCGTTGTTTGCTTCCATTGGTTTTATTCACTTGTTGTTGTTGTTGTTTATTGTGTCTTTCATTATTCCGTTTGTATGTATGCTTTATTTTTTTGTTTTTTTCTATCTCTCCGCACCACCTTTTGCCATTGTCCCAAATTTTACTGGATGAATTGATGTGATTGGATTTGTATTAGAGTATTCCCTGGCTGCGGCATCCATGTGGACCCGCAAAGATATAAAAGAGTTCAAGGAGTCTTTGGTGAAAGATAAAGAGTCTGTGATAAAAATTGGTTCCGGGGAAACGGTAACGGTGAGTGGAGAGAATGTTTCTTTGTTTCCTTTTTTTTTTTACTGTAACGATGTTCGTGATCTGCGGCTTATTTTGTGTATTTGTTGGTGGCTTAATTTATAAGTTAATTTTATTTATTTATCATTTCTACATTAGTTTAGGAGTGCCCTTGTTTTTCATTGCTTTTTGTATAAACAATATTTTAAACAATTTTTTTCTGTTTGAACCTAGTGACTTGTACTTAATTAGGGCTTGATTAAAATGTAAAATGTTCGCTAAACAGTATATTTTTGGTCAAATTATCATGAATTCTTTTAACAATATTATATTTAAAAATAAAATATTTTTAAGAATCACTTGAAATATAATGTACCTTATTTAAAGTTTTAAAAATTTTGTTTTTGTTTTTTAATAAGTTTTCAAACAACTTAAAAAATGGTCAGCTCAGATTGTCTTCTCTGGTAGCCTAGCATAAAAAGATATTGTACAAACTTCATATTTATAGTTTTATGTTGAAGTAGAATGGTCGAGAATCTTATTAATATGAATGTTTCTAGTAAATAGATGAAGATAATATCAATAAACAGTGAATAGAAAAAGTTAATTTTACAATTCTACATTTTTATATCTTGGCAAAACATGTAAGATAAATTTTGTAAAGTCAGGCATTAGACATATTTCACGGAAGTTACCATATAATGTCTAATAGTTTTTTGTTTTTTTTTCCAGGTGTAGTCAGTTAAATAGAACAATCTTTTAGAATGTGAACAAAATTCATTCGTCCCCCTATTAAACATGTAATTTTGTTTCGTTTCAGTGCCATTTTATTAACTATAACTATTAACTATATAGGTTGTAATTTTTTTTTTACCCGAGAAAATAAGATAGCTAAAGGGTTAGTGATAAAGCAGTATAATTTACCCAGTAAAAAAGCTAATGGATTATACTATACCCAATACTTCTTGAGGGATGTCAGTTTATTTTTTTAAACTGCTTCTCATCCGAAATGGTTTAACACGAACCTGTCATGTGTGCAGCCCTGTCATGTGTACAGTGTAACATTTTATCTATACACAGGTCAGGGTACCCACCCACGAGGATGGCACATGTCTCTTCTGGGAGTTCGCCACCGACCACTACGACATTGGCTTCGGGGTGTACTTTGAGTGGACAGTGTCTCAGACCAACACCGTCAGTGTTCACGTGAGCGAGTCCAGCGACGAGGAGGATGAGGAAGAAGAAGGGGCCAAGCCAGAAGGTAAACTAGGTCACCTCATTTCTGATTCTTATCTAATTTTTTTTTTTTTAGGAATTTGAAATTTGTGACATTCTACAATCCGTCTTTAACCATCCATAAAATTAATTCATCCTATTGATCAGGACTGTGAGAATTGAATTCCAATTCAATTTATTGAGAGAAATTTTGTCCCGAAAGTGGCCAAAAGATTCAGTACGTACTTCCACTCAACGGTTAGTGGGACGGGTGGCAGAGTGGTGTAGATACTCGACTGTCGACCTGAGAGTCATGGGTTCGAGCCTCTGTGAGAACCATGGGAATTTTTCCAGGCGAAATGTGTTTCGTCCCACAAGTCCACCCAGCTTTAAATGGGTACCTGACTTAAGTTGGGGGAGGTCAAGGCGGTTGGGCGTTGTGCGCACCACACAATCCATTTATATGCAGAGGTTATAGAAACAGATGAATTCTACACTTCATCTGCCCCGATGGCCCGTTAGGGCTAAGGGAACTTTACTTTTTTTACCACTAACGGCTACATTAATGTGGAAAACGACATTTCCAGATGAAAAATTTGTCAGGAGCGGTTTATTTATGTTTGTAGCAACAAAACAGTAATGAGGAACTGACTATTCAATATACTTGATAACTTCTTGAACTTCCTTACACACCTTGTTCACCCCTGATTTAAAATATATATTTAGAATTAAAATTCTCCATTTCACTTTCTTGACGTGATAACAAGCGTTTATCTTATTCTCTTAGAAGGTAAAGCAGGTGACGTGGAGAAAGGCCCAGGGTCCAAAAAAGCGGAGAACCGGCCGCCCACAGATGAAATTATACCTGTCTACCGCAGGGACTGTCACGAGGAGGTCTACTGTGGCAGCCACACCTACCCCGGCCAGGGCGTGTACCTCCTCAAGTTCGACAACTCCTACTCGTTATGGCGGTCGAAGACGCTCTACTACAGGGTGTACTACTCCAGATAAGGGGGGACAACATATTTGTTTTTTAAAGATTGTATTTTTTTGTTGCTTAAATTTTTTCACTGGAAAAGTGTGATACTGTGAATGTTAGACGGGGGGGTGGGTGGGTGAGTGCGGGGGCGCTGTAATCTGATCACTGTGTGTGAGGGAAGATGCAAGAAGCAGTTGATTTTGTATTGCCAATGTTGTATTTTTTTTTTTTTAGATATATATAATACATGTGTATGTATCGGTTTCCCTTCTCCTCAACCTTTGAACTCTCGTTAGGGCGTTGCTGTTGAATCCATGTGATTATCACAGATAAGAACCAATCATTGCCAGCAATTATCTCTTAAACTGGAAGTGTGAACTTATTTCTTTGACTGGCTGTCATCTGAACTAGGTCACCCTGAAATGATGTGTAAGAAAATAAAAAATGTCCGTCAACGATAAAATAATCCCTCCCCCCCCCCCCCCCCCCCCATTTACTTCCCGTAAACAATTTCATCTGATTTTATTGGTAGCAGCTTCAACCCCTTTATTTATGTTTTTGTTTTTTCTCCTGATGCCTTGTATGAATCTTGTTTTTGGTCTGTGTGCATATGTTTATTTTAAAACCCCATTTATATATTTTTATGTTAACTACTTGAAATAATATCTTCAAATGTTTGATGCCTTTAGCTTTCTCTGTCGGTGATATTGGGATACCATTTAGGATTTAAGAGTTTTAATTTCTTTTATTTTAAGTGCTGATATTTCACCAAAAAAAACCTGGATTGGATTTTACTTGTCTTTTCTTTTTTTTTTTTTTTCTAATTTAAAAAGAACCCAAAACTGAAAGTCATTTTTCTTTTTCGGGTGACAATGGTCTTGCATTGAATGTGTGTAACCTTATGTAGAAAAAAAATGATATTTGCTCTTATTAGCCGTCTTAATGTTGTGAGAAATGATTTTTGTCACTTTTGTTCATCACCGCACTTGGTTGAAAGCTATCCTATTTTTCGTCATGTTAGTTTTCAATTCTGATACTCGGTGGTGTCTTCTCTGTGTTTTATTTTCAGTTATTGCACAATCAAAGATATTTACGTTGTTGATTTTTTTTTTTTTTTTTTAGAATTTGGCTCATTGGTCAGAAGTTTTTTTGTTTTTAGAATCATTTGTCATGTAGCTGTAAATGGGAGGTGGGGGTTTGTTGACTTCACCTTGATCAGTAAGCAAACGCACCATTTTTTATCATTCTCTCGCAAGGCTGTCTAGGCTTAACCTGATTCCAGCTTAATGTTTTTTTTTTTGTTTTATTTTCAAATTTGATTTAAGAAATATCTCAACTTTTTATTCAGATGACACACCCTTCATTTAATCAGTCCTACAAGGAGGAAATTTATTTACTTGTTATGTCGGTTTTTTTTTTAATATTCCAAATGATTGCTTATTGTTGCTCGTGCTGTATTTCTGTCTCTTTCAAATAAATTTAATTTGTTGCTTTTGTATAATTTTTACAGAGGAGCATAATATATCTAGGTGAAACATTCAGACGTATGCGCATTTGAAGAATTAAGTTTGTTTGTGTTGACATGTATATATCTGCTATTTATAGCGTTGCGGGGAAGTAATTCTTTCTTTGGGATATGTTATACCTATATACTGGGTCATGTAATCACAGTGTCTTTTGTCTCCCTTGTTGCTGGGAAATGTTTAGTGCCCATTATAAGAACAAATTTATAAAAGTTATTTTTACTCACCGGGTATTTTTGTTTGTATCGAGTACGTGCTGGGCTGTCAAGGACACCAGGAGCAGTCAAGGGCTGATGGGTTGGAAAAAAAATTTGCCATAATTAATGGACGCCACACAAGTAGTTGCTTAATGCAGAATTATTAGTGGATTTTGTAAATGTACATTGCTTAAATAGAATTATTTTATCAAATTTAATAAATTGTGTGTCACACTGCCGTGCCTCTGTTTAGAGCAGCATCGCAGCTGCCAACCAAGCATTTCATGCCACTGCTCGTCTGGGACTTTAGTGAGTCCCGGCAAGTCCCTGGTGTGTATGGTTGATGTAGTAAAAAAAAAACGTAGCATATAGAACTCATTAAAGATGTGAATAAGTGTTGAAAGGGAAACATTTGTAAAAACTCAGGATCTGGCCAAAAAAATAAAATTGCTGTCAGTTTTACAGAAACCCCCCCCCCCCCATTCCCCACGTATATATCATGCGTAGACTTCAGGATTGAAATGTTCATATCATAAAGCTGTTGCTGCGAGTGCACTCAGCCCTCCTTCCTGTAAGTATGACCAGCTTCTGGCCTAAGTAAATTGTGAGGGGTCTTTACTGAAGGCTTAAAAAAAAATAATTTTTTAAATGGCTTGGAGAGTATTTATAGATTTTTTTTGAAGGGAACAAAGAAAGGGGAGAGAATGTGACACAAATGTTTGAGGAAGCCAGTATTGTAACTCCGCTAACTGACACGCATTATATTCACACACATTTACGTTTTAATTTTTTTTTTTTTTTAGATCTCTCCCACTCAGCATTTGATGCATTTTGTGCTTTAGGTCTGAATTAGACATGCGGTAGGCATTCTGAATTAGATATTGTTACATTGATAATGTCTGTTGTCAGTATTGCTTTTTTTTTTTTTTTTAAACAAAAATTTGGATATTGAAGGGCATACATATGTAGCAAGCTCTGCCGAGCGAAAACAATTTGGACGCTTTTGAGAGGGGGGTGGGGTTGTTCCTGTGCTGGAGATGGTGCTCACTGTTTTATATTTTGATGTTTCACTCATTTCTGTGTGAGTCATGATGACATGAAGGATGATGAGTTATTCATTTCTTGCAAGTAGAATGGCTTGGTGCTCCCCACTAATATCCTCCCTGCTGCCGCCAGAGTTTTAAACCCCTGCTTCCCTTTATCAGAGTCAAAAATGTTTTGTTCTGCTGTATTTCAGCTTTAAGAACTAATTTTCTTCTTTTTTTAGTGGCATATCTCTTGGCTGTATTTTCACTTCCTTCTCTCACAGAGGTCTGTTTGAACTTGTGGTTTGACCGACTCACACCCACCCCCCTCCCCCACCCATGCTCCATCTTTCATTTCAAGTCTGTATTTTCAAAAGAACACGCTCAGCTGGTTGGTCCACACATAAAGTATTGTTATTGCTCGCCTTTTATATTATTTATACTTTTAGCTGTGAAAATAAAACATCAATTTTGTCACGAGCTCAACTTGTCATTTGACTCTTCTGAAAAATGCATTCATGATATTAATGGATAAAATTGAAGAGCAATCACTGTTTGTTAATCTTAAGCCTCACTATCATGTTGTTTTTGGTTCTTTTTGTTTTTTTTAAAAATAGATTTACAAATAGCCTCGAGGCTTATTTTTCTCCTT
This sequence comes from Bulinus truncatus, assembly GCA_021962125.1. Taxonomy (NCBI): domain Eukaryota; kingdom Metazoa; phylum Mollusca; class Gastropoda; family Planorbidae; genus Bulinus; species Bulinus truncatus. Next base: position 1,164,003 of record JAGDYQ010000154.1, on the reverse strand, counting down.
ACTTTCTATTTGTGTTTCATTGTGTTAATTTTAAAAAGCCTCTTGTCTCATAATATTGTGGTGTTGTTTATAATGGAAGAGCAATAATTCAGACGTGTTTCAACCAACCTGCGTTAAAAGTTTGTAAGAAATTGAACCTCGTCCATCCCCTGTTAAGGTATATCAAGAATTTTATGTTGTGGTTCATCAACAAATTCATCTACATTGTCACTGTGCTGCGAATTTTTTTTTTTTTTTTTTTTTTCCTAGTTATTTGAATATGTGGCGAATTCTGTTCCCGCTTGTCATTTATACATCCCATGCTGTTTTCTCATAATTTAATATTGATTGTTGTGTAATAAATTTTGCTTTTATCTTTTCTGTAATTGTACATTGTGGGGGAAAATTTTTCATAATTGTTTCTTAAACTGCATCTGACTTTTCGTAATTTTTTTTTTATTGCTCATTTCCAAATATTTATTCATGAAAGACCAGATTGTCATTGCCCGTCTTGCTGTTTTAGGTCATTAAGATGTGTATGATATATTTCAATTAAAAATAAAAAAAGTGTTTCTTTAAAGCTTATCCTCATCATGATCCTTTCATTTTCATTATCACACTGAAAGCTGTTAAGTCTGTAAAATTTGTGATATGTTTTGTTTGTTTTTTAACATTACATGTATTACCAGCTTTTGATAAAAAAAAATTGTTTCCGTTTCCTTTGCAATGGTTGATAGTTTTTATCTAGGCTTTGTGGAGTGGACTAAAAAATTTTAGCACAAGAAGAAAAATTCTGAGAGATTTTTTTTTTCTCCAGCAGACGTGTAACTTGAAGAAACCGCTTTGTTCCAGCACCTAATATCTGTTTAATTTGTATTACCGTTTTTTTTTAATCCACTGTGTGTCAGACTATTTAGTTGTTTTTGATTTCACATTTTACTCGTGTTTTTTTTTTCCACAACAAATTCTCCATCCTGTTAATACAAAGCCACCAGCCAGCACTCTACATGAAGAAAGTCATTTCTGCCAATTTTTTTTTTTTTTTAAATTGCTTTTTCGGTATTGTAAGAACAAGTTTGCATTGTCCAGCAACCATAATTATCATCTTCAGAATTATTCGATGTTTTCGTTCAAACTATGTCACAGCTGGTTGAGTGAAATCACGTGACATAAACGTTGTAACAAAACCTGTTGTTTTTTTTTTTTTTTAAAATAACGTTTTGTTTTTTTTTAAAGTTGCTGTGGTCTTAAGAATATTGATTCAAGATGATTTATTTTTAAACACTGTTACATTGGGTGTCAGCTGTGGGACTCACATTTTTTTCTTTCTATGCTGGACTTAATCCGTGAATTGGGCAGTGAAGATATGACACACCACATCCTTATCACTGGTCGACCTGCCACTGAAACTGACGTTAAACTAAAAAAACAAATTTCTTTTATTTCTACTCTACCCATAATACATGAATGTGATATAAAACAAAAAAAATTTATTGTTTCAATGCCGTGTTGTTGTATATGTCAGTATTGTAAATAATTTGTGTGGTGTCCACACACACACACAACCTGTGTGTTATTTAAATTAATTGTCCATCTTGTCCATTCAAGCTCATGTCTCACAGATTTCTGTGGATGTTGTGGTCATCATATATATTGATATATATATATATTTTTTATTTCATTAAAATATGAATCCTAAATTTTATTGTTTATCATTTTTCTGGAAATATCCAATACGTTTTTCTGTCTAGCCCTGAGCTGCTGTATGATCAATCAAAATAATTAATCAAAATCAATGCATGATTAAAATGTTTATTCAGAATTAAGACAAGCCATTTTATTTGTTATTGGAATTCAAACAAGCTCGACATTACATTTTATCAAATTGGCACAATCAACAAGCCTGTTTGCAACAGTTCCAATGATCATTAGCATCTGTGCCAGATTTAAGTCACTGTGGGCCTAAAAAAAAAGGGGGGGCATAATTTTGCGAACTAAATGACAAATTTTTAGTTCAGGGCCTGACGCTGGTTAATCCAGGCCTTACTTTCAGACCCCTGGCTCGGCTCTCTTGAGTATACATGAGTCAAAGATGGCCTTCGTACTTCTCAATTAATCCTCTGTGTAGGACTGTATCAATTTAGTTTTTAAATTAGATGCCTAGGTCTGTTTGTCTACCAGTTAACAATGAAAAACCTTATTTTTATTCTTAAATCCAGTTTGCATAATTAAAAATTAATTATAGGGAAATATAGCAGTGAACCAACTTTTCAAACACAATCTCTTGTTGTTAGGTCGAATTATATTTATAACCAGAGGTATAAAATATAGCAGTGAAGCAACTTTTCAAACACACACCTCTTGCTATTAGGTCGAATCATATTTATAACCAGCGGTATAAAATAAACCCCAATAGCTGCTGAACCACGATCTGCAATTTCTAATAATAGAATATTAATAAGTTTTGTACTCATTCTTTTTTTAAACTCTTTAAACGGCGATTGGGTAAAAAATTTGTTTATTTCATTTTGTATATACAATTTTTAAAGCATAAATGGCGATTAATCAGTGGCTTTAGATTTGCAAGTAAAGAGAAATTTTCAAATATGGATCGAAGAAAGAAAAAATATTTTAAGTATTAGCCCAACATATACACGTACGCAGGTTTATAAAAATGTTGATTTTAAATTAACGAGCTTAATGGATTGATCACCGAATTTACTAAATTTATTTGATCTTCAGTTTTTAAAGTTAGTGTAAGTTTTGAAAAATTTTTTTTTTTTCACTGGTAACAATGAAAAATACTAAAACAAATTATGTTGCGACCAATAACAATGATAAATGACATTTTGATAGACTGAAAACAAATCACAGAGCTACGATTATTTTTTTAAAACTGGGGTAGATATAGATTTGAATTGTTCGGTGGGTGGGTGGCTGTTAAAGTATTTTATAGGAGAATAAAAACAACAAAATGATTTGAATTATATTCATACAAATAAATTTAATCACTTTGAAAAAAAATTCTTTGTCAAATATTGCATGCGACTGCATCAAAATTATTTTTAGATAATGCATTGCTATATCAGCTAAAGTTTCTTTAACATAATATCTTAATCAATCAATCAAGTCAAATCACTAATAAAAAAAAAATAAAGTAGCAGTAAAGACATTCTGACGTGTTGCTTTTTGATTAAATGTGTTGCTAGGTTAAACTTTCCATTGCAGAGTTAGGGAGAAGTAATTTAACACAATCTCAAAAAAAAAGTTAGTGACACATCAACTCATCATGGATTGGGAGGGGGGGGGGAAAGGAGACAAAACATAAATAAAGTGCTCAATTATAAATAGTCAATCTAGTTCTTAGATTTGTCGTCATTGTTTAATCAACGTTCAGTAATGACAGGAACATAACATGGGCATCATTGACATTTTGGAAAAAAATCAAATTGGCACGGAGTCAATAATGACACACACACATCATACAGTCATCAGCTCAAAAAAAAAAATGTGTATACTGTTGACAGAGATTCTGTACAGGAATCGGCATTGAAGATTTATTTTTTTTTCTAACAAAAATTCAAATATGTTTGATTGGACCATAACAATTTATTTTAAATAAACTGTTCTAAATAAATTTTTTTTAAAATTGATCTTTATTTAAGCTAATATTTAAGCATCTAAGACAAATACTTTATTTGTTTAAAATTTTAACACTAATCACAGTATTACTTCTGGCATAAGTAAAAAATTGTCACTCTAACTTTATTAGCAAGAGCTAAGGGGAAATAGATCATGATTTGATATAAAGTCAATGGGAGGTAACTACTAGATGTATGTAGTTCACTTTCCTTCAATCTTGTTGTTCCCTCCCTTATTTATTTTTTGTAAATGATAAATGACATTGGCATAAAAAGAGCAATAGTCTAGTCTAAACTTTTGTTCATTATAAATTTAGGAAAAACATCTGGTATTTAAAAAGAAACAAATCGCATTCTACATGGAATCATGGAGTATATACGAAACCTTTTAAGCCATACTAACTACATGAAGCTTCATTGAATTCTACATGTACTCTTATGTAAGAGCCATTGAAAGCTTGCACAGCCTAACCTACTGTATGTATTAGGCTAGTATGGCTGAAATCCCTTCATATTTATACAGAGATTGTTCTTAGTAATTTTTTTTTTTAAATAATTCAATGCAGGTAAGGGGAAAAAATTCATGAAATCATGGATCACAGCAATAAAGGCAAATGACTGCAGCCAGTATTGCTGTGCGGTTTGAAGGGGGGGGGGGGTCTGAGGAATTTCACAATTTATAAAAATAAGTGAATAAAATTATTTTTCTCAAGCTACACACGACCAGTGGTTTGGGATTTAAATTGTCCTTACATTGGCATGCTCTCATACACAAATTCCAAAAAAATGTACGGGTGTAAAATATGTTCAATTCAGCCACCCACCATTTTTTTTACTTTTTTTCATTCTGAAATTTTTTTTTTTAAATATTTAAAATTTTGAAGATTTTTCTTTGTCTATGGTGTATCAACATTGAAGCTAAAATATATATATATTAATTAAAAATCTACACTAGATCAGTACATTTTGAAAAAATCTTTCCCATTTTTATCCTTGCCACATTTCAAACATTATTGTTACATCAAACAGTTCTTATGCAATGGAAGTAAGGAATATTTAGATCTTTTCCTCTAAAGACAGTAAATAATAATTTTTAAAAAACAATTAAATTAAAAAAAAAAAAAAATCACCCAAAAGAATCACCACACATAAAAATCCGGCTGTTACCAAAAGCGAAATATTTACAATGAAACTTACAGGGGGTTCCAAGTTAAAAATCATTTTGTTGATGCATTAACTAAGCTCAGATTTTTTTTTTAAGTGGAAGTAAACGCAGAAAGATACACAAACGCTTTATGACAATGAGTAATACATCGTATTATTATAAAAACATACAAAAAAAGAATTCTCAACGACGCAAAGATATCAACTTGACATGTAGAAAGCACATCATTCAATTTTTTTTCGGTCCAACTTTGAGACAAATTAATCAACTCAGTTTTTTTTACTGCCTCCAAAAACTGTGCACACATATTTTTTTTTCCTCTCTCTGTAATCCTGGCTGCAATACGCGCGTCACACATGCTAAGTCTGGGAATGTTAGAAATAATATAAACACTCTTCACAGAAAACAAAAAAAAAAAAAGATTTAATTTAAAACTGTAGGTGAAATGCTGTTAACTCCATTGGAGATATTCTTAGTTTTTCTTTCGGCTTCACCGTCCGTTTCACCACCGTGTGTGTCAGTGTGGTCTCGTGAATATTGGAATAACTGAACTGCTCAAAGAGCGCATCGAATGACAACGTTGCATCCGACGGCTGACAGTGAATGTGAAGGTGGGGAAAATCACAGTCGTACGCTCGCCGGTGGAGAATGAAGCTAGTCCCATTATACTGTAAGTTGCCGGTCACCAGGCTGCGGAGGCTGACCAAGCTCAGGTCGCAAGGAAGTGGAGCTGACAGCGGGGTGATGCTGTGGAAGAACACATCAGAGTCTATGGTAGTGTAATACGCTAACAACGGCTGCTGGAGCAAGTCGTTAAGTGACAGAGAAGGAAGAGACAGGCTGGAATAGTGGGAGGATGACCATTTCGGAGAAAGCCTGCGCTCCACCGAGATGACAAATTTGCTCACAGTGGGCTTGTTGTCATTTACGCCTTCTCCCATCCCACGGTTGTCATCGTACATGAGATGCCTGTCCAGCATCACCTCCAGCTGACCAGTGTCCAGTGAGGCTGTGCCGTGGGGCTGGGCCGACAAGAGAGTCAACCTGGTGGCATCATCCTCCAGCATGACCGCTGAGGTCATCGGGTAATAGTTGGCCTGAGTCCGCTGATTTGTGTTGGTCCGCCTCCGGATGAACTGGAACCCATTCTGGTCGGTGAAGAAGGAGAGGTCGTTGTTTCTGATGTCAGTGTTGAGCCTCATGATGACCTCTTTGTTCTTCAAAGTGGACATTGACAAAATGTTCTCCACGAAGATGGCCGAAGTGAGGTGGGAGGGGTGATGGTAAATAGTGACCCTGTGAGTGATGTAGGGGGCCAGACTCACTTCGACGTAGGTCATCAGCGGACCTTCGGACACCCGAATCACTGGAATGTTAGGGAATAACGGAGTGGCTTGACCGTTGGGATAGAAAAGGTACGCCCCGCTTCCTTGAGACTTGTAGAACAGAAAGTTTATATTGAGATCGGTAACGTTTCCGCTGGCCATGTCCATCACCTTTGACAGTGATCCGGTTTTAGGGTCAAAGGTCAGCTGAATGACCTTGTTGTCCACTATAATAGGCTTTGTCCTCTGCGGCTCCGGCCTATTTTGTTTAAAGTTCAGAGACCCAGACACTGCCAGCTGCGGAGTATTGACCACCATGATAGTGGAGGTGTAGGAAGACACAGTCTGGCGATTCTTCTTATAAAGTACATACGGCTGAATACTGAGAGGGGGAATATCGACCAGGAATGTCAGCTCGAAGACATTGTCCAAGACCACGGCATCCTCTTCTCTGTTCCACACGGGGCTAATCTGACTGGGAATAGTCTCATGGGAATAAGAGAGAACGTCCAAGTGTTGGCTGTTGACCAGGAGGTGGACAATCTGCTGCCTTGTCCGGGCCAACGGGTTGAAAAACACAACGGTTGTGCCGTAGTCATGGACGGTGATAACCTGCTTCTGTGGGAGCGTGTTGTAAGCGGTTCTCACAGTCTCTGGTTTGAAAACCACAGGCGTCTCCACTTTACCTTTAGACAGCAGAGCCTGGATGGTCAGCTTGATGACCTCTTGGGAGCTATTGTAGGCCCTGAGGAGATACTGCTCATAGTCCTCGACAACAAACTCTTTGGAGGTGCCGGTGATGGCGTCGTGATGCATAAACAACCCAAGGGCCCTCCTGGCTGTCTGCAAGAAAGATGAATGCTGGAAGAACTTTGGGTCGGATTTTAGCTCCCACTTCTTATAGAACAAATAGTTCAAGGTGTTGAGCATGTCCGCAGCCTGAAGAGTCGACTGGACATCACGGCTGAAGTATTTGTCGAATGGTCGAGTTGAGTAGTAGCCAGTCCAGTACTCAGAGTCTCTGTCAGAGTAAGGGAAGAAATCACCACTCAGCACAGGAAATTCCTCTGCATTTCCTGACAGCTTTCTGTTGGCATGGTCCTGCTTGGTCAGCTGGAAATAGTCCTGCAGTGTCCCCCACTGGACATTAATGTTCCAGTCGGATCTGGAATTCATGTACTGGATGAGTTTTTCATAATTTTCATACTGTTGATCCCATTCCTGTTCTTTGTCGTAGCGAAAATCATCCCCAATGGGTACAAGAATGGTATTATATCGGTAGTTGAAGGATTTGGAGCGATACTGGCCGTACAGCATCTCTGCGCTTTCGTGAAGTGTTTCATTGGTGATCTCCCTGGCTCGGCTCTCCGAGAAATCCCCTGGAATGTGCCGAAAATCAAAGTGTACGCAAGCGAACGTGCTCGGGCCACAGGTGTACTTGATGCTGTACAGCATGTAGGGCATGATGTGGCAGAAGATGTCTGTGCTGCCTTTAGCATCCCACATCTGCCTCCAGTTGAACTCGAGAGCTTTCTCTTGGATGAGAGCAGACTTGACGGCCTGGTGGACCCGCTGGATTACCATGTTGGACATGCCGGCACTTTGCCAAAGATAGGGCATGGTGCCAGAGTAGCCGAAAGGGTCAATGGACCAGCTGTTTTCAGGACGGACACCGAGGTTTTCCCAGAGCCATTGGTGTCCCTCAATTAGCTGGTCAATGACGGACACATAGTGAGTGCTGGCCTCGTCTGGCATGACCCAACCTCCCAGCGTAATTTCTAGCTGACCTCGCCGGATAAGTCTTCGTATGTGGACCTGCAAATAAATAAGCAATGCGACTCCAATTAAAACATTCCAAACTCATTTTAATAAAGTTACTTAAATGCATAAAAAGAATTCATGTTTAATTAATGTATTTAATTATTGTAATTTTTTTTTTTTTTCATTTCTATATGTGTAACCTTTTTCTGACAGAGACCTGAAAACAAGTCTAATAGATTTTAACTGAGACCTGTAAACAAGTCAAATAGAGCACAGTCAACATCTCACTGGAAATAACGGTAAAAAAAAATATTTTTTTTTATGATTACACGCTCACCTTGACTGCATCGTCCAGTTCATTCCACCACATTGAAAAGTAGACCGTCTCTGTCCAAATGAAGGTCATCTTTGGATACTCCGTCAACTTGTTCACAATGTTGTTTAAGATGTGCCTGGTCTGGTCGGAGAAGTATTCGTTGACCGTCTTCAGCCAGCCGGGGTCATTATGAGAGTGGGGCACCAGCACAACATTCAGTCGACGAGGGTTACTGACCTTGGCTGGATGATGAAGAAAAAAACATTTTTTTTTTGTACTGCTAAACTATTTTAAACTGTCCAAAGGCAAATGAGTTAACATTGATGTTCTAGAGAGAATTGTCATTCAACAAACACTAAAAATAAGGATTACATTTTCTTTAAAGTCTTGAATTTAAAAATTGAAATAAAATCCTATTGATAGTCAATGCCTGTTTGCCCTGTTGAAATAGGAAACATAAAACTGCTTGAAAAAAAAAAATATATACATTTCTGCTGAAAGAGTCCTTGCGGTCAAAATAGTTTATAACACAGGCGAACGACTTACTATAGTCCACTGATGGCTGGGGCAGCTCCCACTCTCCGTCTGACTTCAGGTTGAACTGGGCATTGTAGAAAACATCAATGGTTGATATGTTGGCATGGTGGTCGCCGGCGGTCAGTTGGCACGTGTCTGGGTCATTAACAACGGACATCTGATAGAACAAATGTTGGTAAAAGTTTTAACTAACCAGAACATTTTAGATTTAAGGGATAAAGATTCTTATGTGACTAATATTAATTGATAAGCAGCTAGCTTTGACTTAAATTAATAATAATTGATAAATCTAATCAAACAACTGGACAAATAAACGGGAAAGCTGAACAAAATGGTGAGGCTTATCTAAAGAAAGGTAACCAAACAGAGCTAAATAAAGGTAACCAACCAGAGCTAAAGAAAGGTAACCAGAGCTAAAGAAAGGTAACCATAGCTAAAGAAAGGTAACCAAACAGAGCTAAAGAAAGGTAACCAAACAGAGCTAAAGAAAGGTAACCAAAGCTAAAGAAAGGTAACCAAACAGAGCTAAAGAAAGGTAACCAAACAGAGCTAAAGAAAGGAAACCATAGCTAAAGAAAGGTAACCAAACAGAGCTAAAGAAAGGTAACATATAAAGCTGAAAAAATTTGAGGGCATAAAAAGACTGGACAGTCAATCTGGACAGTCAATCTGGACAGTCAATCCATCACTGATGAAGACAGACAGCTATGCGGTGACTGCTAGGTGATACACCAACCAGATCTGATGGGTCAATGTGACATAAAGTCAGTGGCGTAGTGGGGAGGGGGGGTCATCATGCCCGGGAGCTACTCACAAAGGGGCACCAAAATGGTATATTTTACATATATAATATTATGTGGTTTTTGAATGGGAAGGGTGGGGGGGGGGCTAAAAAGGTATAGCGCCCAGGGTGCGAGTTAAGCTCGCTACACCACTGCACAGAGTAACTGGATTTGAGCCCAGCATTTTTAACTCTCCTTTGAGGGTAACAGACTTATCACCACAGAACAGACCAACCAGTCCATAAATAGAATTTTCAAACTCGGATATTCAAAAAAAAAACCTTACATTAAACAGGTCAGCAAATAAAGTTCAAGGTTGGATAGCGACAAAAAGAAGGAGCCAAGAATTACGAAACAAAACAAACCGACACTGACACATGCAATGGCCCATTCAAGCACAGCAAAAGGAAAAAGGACTCTGGCAGCAAAGCCCTCTGACCTTGAGTGGAGCTCCGAAGCTCCGCCCCATCAGCATCCTCTTGTGCTGGCTCTGCAGCTCCATCTGAGTGACCTCCGAGGGCAGGTTCATGTAGATGCCCAGCGAGGTCAGCACGAAGACGGCCACGGCCACCAGGCGGTGCCGGAACTTCATGTTGCCTAGGAGACCCATCCTGTCCGAGATGATGAATGTGATGACCATTGGCGGTGGTGTTGGTCAGCTTGACTGGGCATTCTGCCTTTCTGGGTCATGGGTCAGAGGGGGAGAGTTCACCTGTGAAGACATTGGAGAAAGTCGGTTACTTGTAAATAACAACAACAACAACAAATATTAATAACATTCCAGCAATGGGTTAAAATTTGAGTTTTAAAGTTACACTGTGAATACTTTCAAAACCAACTAGATGCTAGCTTCAATGCTGTGTACACTCTCAAAGCCAACTAGATTGTATCTTCAATGCTGTGTACACTCTCAAAGCCAACTACATGCTATCTTCAATGCTGTGTACACTCTCAAAGCCAACTAGATTGTATCTTCAATGCTGTGTACACTCTCAAAGCCAACTACATGCTATCTTCAATGCTGTGTATACTCTCAAAGCCAACTAGATGCTATCTTCTTCATGGGTCGCAAAGTGTACAAGTTTGAGAGCCACTTCAATAGATCAACCGTTACTGTGACAACTTTCTAATGTCTCACCGCCTGATTCTGGTGCGGGGGAGATTATGGCCGCAAATAAAAATATCTTTAATTTGGGTCCCCCCCCCCCAATTTGTAGCCTACTACGTCACTTTTTTTTAACTTATAACTGATTTTAATTCACAGTTCCCCCATTCACCTCTCATTAAGGCTAGAAGGTCGGACACTCCCCTGTATATACGTCACCGACTCAAGGTGAGAGTATTCAGAACACGTCTTCCACACCAACAAGAAAGCAAACAACTGCTATAATAACTGGATCAAACCTCCAGTGCAGACACAAGTTTGTACTTAAACAAACCTCCAGTGCAGACACAAGTTTGTACTCAAACAAACCCAACTAAACTGGGGAAAACTTCACAGCACAGCTCCCGTAATAACCAGATGATACTGACGCAAAGTAAGCCGTGAATAACCAACACAAAGAGTATAACCGTTTCGCGGATTTCCCCGCTAATTCTTGCAGAGCGCGTGACACTAAGTCTACATAATCAGCGCGCGTGCATCAGTGTCACGCGACCTAGCTGTTTTTTTTTACCTCGGTTCTTGGGCAATTGGGGAAAAAAGCGATACATGCATTCAAGCAACCAAATATCTAATGATGTCTATGTGCATAGAACCACCATATATCTAATGCAATGTCGCCGAGAGCCAACACGGGCCCCAGGGCAGGACATCATTGCGGGCCCCTTTATAAACAATAAGACGTGAAAAAATTGACATGGTCGGGGCGGCCGGGCCCCCTTACAGATGCGGGTCCCCTGGCAATGACCCCCCTGCCCCCCATCTCGGCGTGCCTGATCTAATGATGTATATGTGCAAAGAACCACCATATATCTAATGATGTATATGTGCAAAGAACCACCATATATCTAATGATGTATATGTGCACAGAGCCATCAAATATCTAATGATATCTGTCTGCCTTCAAGCCACCATATATCTAATGATGTCTATGTGCACAGAGCCATCAAATATCTAATGATATCTATCTGCCTTCAAGCCACCATATATCTAATGATGTCTATGTGCATAGAGCCACCATATATCTAATGATGTCTACGTGCATAGATACATATATTAAATCAGAAAATATCTATTTAAACACGAAATATCAGTAAGCATGACATTACATTTCTTACACATTTTTGACAGGTAGTAGTAGTGGATGAAAGCGATCCAACTTTTTAATTATCTTGCAAGGGACATCATTCTTAAAAGAACTGTTCCGTACGATCCGATAAAACAAAATAAAACATTTCAATCTTGGCAATCACAAATATTTACTTCGCAAATGATTATTGTCTTATTGATCTATGTAAGCAATCGGGGTTAGGGGTGGGGGGATGTAGTTCATTTATTACGTAGCGCTTCTTTAGAGCATTTTCGAAAAAAAATGCTCTCTTGTCACCGTTTTGTCTGTCTGTCTGTCTGTCATCACCCTAGATCTCAACAACCATAAGTCCTAGACCTTGGCCTGCCATGCGTGCAGCAAAAGTTCATTTCATCTGACCTCTGAGGGCCGTAAAAGGGGGCTTAGAAAGTACCGTTTTTTACTATATAAGCTATATTAACAAAGGAGCGCCATATATCTCAGCAACCATAAGTCCTAGACCCATGATGTATATATCATTTTGTAGGTCTTGGCCTGCCAAGTGTACATCAAAAGTTCATTTCGCTATAGGACCTCTGAGGGCCGGGCTTCAGGGCTCCTAAGGTGCTTATATATTATATATATAGCCCCATTCTACACCTTGTACGTTCAATAACCCATTCAGTTGGTGCGAAATACTGCAGCACGTAGTTTCACCAAGATTTATTAAGAAACTCATCAAATGAAATAGTAAGTTTGTGTTCTGAGTTTAATCGAAAGTATCAGAGCTATGCAACAATTGACGGAGTTTTCGGACGATTAAATGACTACAATTTCGAATGTTTTCAATTATGAGTCCTATTTCAGTAACCACAAACCACTTGTAGTTAGATTTAAGAGAAAATAATTTTTTTTCAAATATAAAGAAACGTCTTTATAATATTTTTTTACAGATATATGCATTACACAATTGAATTTATAAACATTTCCAAAATTTACAAATATTTACTGAAAGCTAACAAACGTACTGATACATAACATGAAAATGCGCTAACACGTCCTGTGTCCAGAATGGAACAGACTTAATTGCTTGTTTTCTCTTGACACAATGACAACAGTTGGGGGTTTAGCGTCTCACCATAAAAAAAAAACTGTTTGACTCGCGACTGGCCTGCCAAGAAACATCTAATATTGTATCATAATATAGATAGATTAGATCGATAGATTACTTAGACATATTACATCGACAGATTAGATAGACAGATTAGGTATGTAGGTTTTAACAGGCAGGCGGGCAGGTAGGTTGGCAGGTACATGGATACATTTTTCCCCTTTTACTTTGAAGATTAACCAACTTTTAGTCACGTGACATCAGAGGCGTAGCTAGGGGGGGCGGGGGTACATATGTCCCCGGGCGCCGAGGTTTTTTAAAATTTCAAACATTGTGGCGACTCACACTTTGAGAGCCGCTGGGTTACTTCATGTGCACACACCTATATGTAGTTAGTTCTCTCCCCACCCCCACAACCCGCACGCCGGCTGAACAATGTGCTGACCCTACAGCAGCCCACGCCCCCCCCTTTCCCACCCCCGGCTCTGACCCCACTATGGTAATGGGGGGGGGTTGGGGGGGTATTTTTCTTTCTTTTTTTTTCTTATGAGAAGGGAACTCACTCGGGATGAACCCGACAGCATAAACTAAAATAATTTCAAATCTAATCTGTAACATTTGTTGACAACCTGGCCACATCCAGATGCAAGCCATCTCTCTTTGGCTCTATAGTTACATATATGGCCAGATTTTTTTTAAACTGCTGCGGTGTCCAAAATTATAAAAGACATTTGTTATTCTATTTTTGCGAATCAACAAACAAAAAACAAATATATGTTTTGCTCTGTTGCAGTGACTGAATTCCCAGCATCAACATGAAACACACACACACACACACAAACACACAAATAAATGTAAATATGTTTGCAGAAACGCTGGGCATTGCAAAACAAAAATTAAATCAATTTCGAAAACAAAAATGAAGATTCGTATATGGGTCGGTGATAAGAGAAGTTGAGCCAAGAGACCGTGAGCTGTCAGTGGAATGAAAGTAAGTAGGGAAAGAACTCTGTCACCGTTATCTGCTTGGTAACCTCCCCTTGACAACATAAATGACCCCCTTTAGGGTGTAAACAAACCCTGGGATTTTTTTTCCCCCTCATTTCTTGGAAGTGATAAGGGGACATAAATACGTAGAGCGAAATTTCATCGGGTGGAAAAAAAAAGTACGAAGCAAAGCAACCGAATTGGTGTCAGTGTTAGTTAGGAAGGAAACAGGACATGTTGATGGACAAACAGAATACATATTATGATATATTCTGTGGATGCATCTTTCGACTACAGACGAGCCCGGAATTTAACCTCACAAATGACCAAAGTAATTGAAAGATATACACATACAAACACATACGATTATTTTGATGGTGGATTTCTGTAAAGTAGGGACGGCATTGAGATGAAGATATGGGATTGATTGGTAAATACAGAAGAGAAAGTATTCAAAGGGATCAACCGTGTGCGCACGTGACGTAAGGCAGAAAGTGTTCAAAGGGTAACCCGTGTGCCCATGTGACGTAAGGCGGACAAAGTCCGTGAGATCTTGATCTTGATGAACGGCGCGAATCATGGCAAGAGTTCGACTTGAGGTGGGGAAGAGAAAACGGTCCATGCAATGCGAGTCTTTGGTTCGAATCTCTACTAATTTGAAGAGTCTTATCGGAAATTCAGGTTCGCCACGGCCCCTCCCCCCCCTCTCACTGCCATTCAGCAATCCAACATGGTGTAAATAAGTGTTCAAAGATGACCTACAGCATCCCTGTATACATATCAAACGTTTGTCATGGTATCGCGGTCCGCAACGCATAGACGGCCTTAGCGCAAGGGTGCGCTGGGCCCTTCAGCCAGCGTAATGTGTAGGCTGTGTACATGGAGTGGCCCCCCGCACGGAGGTCGACCAGAGACGCCCTCGGGTTTGCCAATTTAGTTATAAGTAATAAATTAATTTTTAAAAAAAAACCGCACTACAGCCGATTGATCAAAATTTAAGTGGACAAAGCTATATTTAAAAAAAAAACATAACTGGCTCACTGGGAGACACTCTACAGGAGTCGAATCGATCAATGAATCATAGAACTTTGCTCATGTGTCTCCCCCACCCCCCAACAGACGCAGGGCCCTAGTTACACCTCCCCCACCCCCAGCAGACGCAGGGCCCTGGTCACACTTCCCCCACCCACCACTCAAAGGTCTAATCTGCCGCTTGATCAAGTCTGTATCAACTGTAGCGTCAGTCTCTGTGGCTGTCGAACTACAACATCCTCCATCCACATCCACGTCTGCACTGACCATGGCGGCACTACGGGGGTACTAGTGCAGGGCAACCAAGGTAAACAGCCGGTCCCCCCCCCCCATTAGCATCAGGCCGGCCGGGCATAGAAACGGATTAGGCTCGAAGGCGGACGGATTACACCCCCCCTCCTCCAAATCCCCGAACCAATTTAAATAATGAACAGTACGATGAGGGAGGGGGAACAGCGGGGGGGGGGGGCAGCGTGGACTGCAAACTTGGTCATCAGCCCCGAGGCCCCGCGCATGAAGGAAGCCCAGCAATAGTAGAGATGTGACAGGTTGTATAGCTTACTCAATGCTCTTGAGTTTTACACGTGTCACTCACCCAAATATCTCGTAGCTTCGCAGGCTGCTAAGGCCGCCTCTGGGGGGAGGGAGTACTTCGTACATTCCTCCCCCACCACCCTTGCCTGTGTGTGTGGTCAATGGCCACACCTAAACTGGACTAACTCGTATTTTACGTTCTTTATGGTCAGTGCTTATAACACACCATTCTATTTTGTTTTGTATGAAATAAAGTCGTGTGTGTAGAGCGTGCAGCCAACACATCATGTGTTCTATAGTTCAAACGTTCTACCCACACAAACACATATACAAACAAAACACAGTGTCAAGGCCACTGGTAGACCGTGACCCTGTGTTGTTAGTCTCAAAAGTACCAAACTGTCAAGTGCACACGACCCGTGGAATGTGAACCACTGCAATGTGGAATTTCACAGGCGGGGCCGTTCTGGTGGTCCGGGCAAACTGAGAGACCGCCCATTGGAAAAAAGGCCCCCCCCCATCGAAGTATTAGTTCCTTTTAAATTGGATAGTAAAGGGGCCAAGACATGTACTTTTGCCAAGAGTGCTGCAAGTCACCGCCTATGCCTTCCCTTTCCACCCCCCCCCCCACCACCCTACAAAAGAACGGCTTCGTCTATAGAAATAGTTGAAAAATACTTTTACAATAACAAGCAAGGGGCCGTCCATAAAGTACGTCACGCTCCGGGGGGGGGGGGGAGGGGGTATAAGAAAGTGTGACCGTTTGTGACAGGGGGGGAGGGGGGGGTCAGGCCAAGTGTGACGTCACATTATATATATATATTTAATGTTCTTTCTAGTTTCTGTTTTTTATTTTTTTTAGTAAAACTTAATAGTTTTTAAAAATAATTTTCAAAAAATTTTGTGAAACACTTGAATTAATTTTATGTCAAAATAGCATGAAATGCATATCTTTTCAATGTGTTGTTCACAATTCCTCATCCTAGTAAGGAGCGCTAATATACTGTTGCGAAGCAGGCCCGTAGCGTGTGGGTGGCCAGAGGGGCCGACTCCCCCTGCGTTTTGTCTGCCCACCCCCTGCTTATTTGTTCTACTTAGTAAAATGTATTACTTGCCCTCCCCCTGCTATTGCCAGGCCCCTGCTGTAGAATACCTGGCCCCTCCTGTAAAATTTTCACGCTACGGGGCTGTTGCGAAGCCTTGTTTTATGTGTAGCCTTGCCAAAAATGTTATTATTTCTTTGTTGTCTGCTGTATAATTATATCACTAATCAAGGAATTTGGAATTTGTATTATAAAACAAAAAAGTAATTCAAGTTGCAATCCATCACTTCGTTAAAATAATCTTGATGCCTTATTCCTTGCAACCAGTGCACCAGGAAGGAATGCTTATAATCGCGTGGAACATCGAATGACTCCATTTAGCAGAGAACTGTCTGGTGTCATATTGCCAAATGAACATTATGGCAGTCACTTTGATTCGCAGGGCAGAACAATAAATTAGGATTTGGAAAGAACAAACTTCAAGTTTGCAGGTGAAACTTTAGCTGAAATCTGGTTGCATATGATTGTTGACCAATTTCCAACAGTTGCAGAATATATCAACCCTGAGAAATCTGAATTGGATGCAGCAGGACTGGTGTCGAAGGATAAGGAATAGTTTTGCCATCATGTTCACACCAGACAATACTTCACTCAAATTGTGAAATGTCAGGACATAAAATGTTGCAACAAAGTACGGAGCTAATTTTTCAACGTTTTACCTTCGAGATTATTTCCTCCTCCAAATCCAATCCCAATCAACCAAACAACTGATGGACTCAGAGCTTCGATAGAGCAGATGACGATGCTCCTAAATGTCCTTCATTGTTTGTGGCACAAACTCTCAAATTTGATGACATTATGCCAAGATCAACAGGAGTTTTTAAAGTGCAACCATATGATCTTTATTGTCCATCTTTGCAGATCAGCAGTCATGATCGAATTTGCAAAGTGTGTCACTTATACTTTGCCTCAAAAACAATGTTGAAGAAACATACAGGATAACACAGAGCTCGGGTGCAGGAGAATGTAAAAAAATAAAGTTCCCTTAGCCCTAAAGGGCCATCGGGTCAGATGAAATGTAGAATTCATCTGTTTCTATAACCTAGGCATATGAAGGGATTGTGTGGTTAGCACAACGCCCAGCCGCCTTTACTCCCCCGACATAAAGTCAGGTACCCTTTTAAAGCTGGGTGGACTTGGGGGACTTTCACCAGGACCTGAAAAATCCTAAGGTTCTCACTGAGATTCGAACCCTAGACCCTCCGGTCGACAGTCAAGCGCTTTACACCAGTGCTTCTCAAAGTGGTGGGCCGCGGCCACCTAGGGTGCCGTGGACTGTCCGGAGGGGGGCCGTGGAATTTCGGAAAATGTGACACATAAAATATAATTAACCTAATGTATTGTATGTAAATAGTTTTAATATATGTTTAAAATAAAATCTAGTTTATTTTATATGTTGCATCCTTTCACCCTTTCATTGTTAACATTAGAAAAAGCATGTATTGACTAGTAAAAGTTTGAATATAGAAGTTTAAAATTATAAATTTAAGCAATCTAAACCAAAACAAAAATCGGGGGGGGGGGGCGACATATTGATTGACGTTCCAAGGGGGCCCGTGACTTCAAAAAGTTTGAGAAGCACTGCTCTACATTACTCGACCACCCGTCCCCTATAAGAATGTGCCAACCCCAAATTTTCCAGATTCAACTCAGATAAAACCGTCCTTTGAGAATCGCTGCTAGAAGGCAAAGAGAACTCATGGCAATTATTGACAGAATCAGCCCAGTAGCGTGAAAATTCTACAGCAGAGGCCGGGCAATAGCTGGGGGGGGGGGGGAGGCAGGTAATAAATTTTACTAAGTAGAGCAAATAAGCATAGGGGGCCAGACATAACGCGGGTGGGCCCGACCACCCCTGCCCCCGCAGCACGCTACGGGCCTGGGCAGAATGGAAAATGCACATTCAGAGGATGTTGAGTGGCTAGGTGTCAATAGAATGCATAATCGGAAGATTATCTCAAAGTTGACCTCACCCATAGTAAATGAATAGGTAGCAGATAAATGATGTTTATCATATAATTGTCAAGTCAAATTTTTACAATTTTTTTTTTCAAATTCAATTGATTGGGTTACTGTTTCATAGAATAACTGAGACAACTGTTGACAATTAGTTATTCGACTATTAAAGTCATTTAATAATGTGATAGTTCTTTTAATATTAAATTTTAATTAGTTGTTAATTAAAAAAAAATTCGAAAGTGTGACGTACTTTAGGGGGGAGGGGGGGGTCAAAAATCGTCAAAAATAGCGTGACGTACTTTATGGACGGCCCCCAAGTAGCAGAATGGTTCTCAGATCTTTGGGGGCCCAGGGCAATGACTTTCATTGATAATTGGGGCCCCAGAAGTAAATGGCAATTGAGAACCTGATAGAATCAGTTTTTATAGGAATCGATACAAAAATCGGGGCCCGTCTTAGAAGTGGTAGCCCTGGGCGGTCAAATACTACATTGATAAGAATGGCTGTACTTATGCCATATATAGTTCTGTGCATATAACAGCTATAATTGTATGCATATGCCAGCTATAATTTGATGCATTTGCCAGCTATAGATAATGCATGTGCCAGCCATAGTTCTATACAAATACCAGCCATAGTTCTAGACAAAAGGAGACATTTTTTTTTTTTAAAGTGCGTTTAAATTTTGAAATCTTAACCAGGTAGAAAAATAAGTTCGCCCTCACAATCATTCGATTACACCAGGGCTTCTTAAACTATGGGTCGCGACCCCAAACGGTAGCAAAATTCTGGGGTCGCGAGAGATAAAAATACAATTTAACCTAATAAATAAATCATCAAAATATATTAATTTATTTTTCTTTTATATTCGGATGGGGTCGTCAAGAAACTCGCAATCATAAATGGGGTCGTGAATTACAACAGTTTAAGAAGCCCTGGATTGCACTAAACTAGTGGGGAAAATCCTGCTGAAGCTGGCTGAACGAAATCCGGCAGAAGGGATAACAATAGAAATGTATGAAGCACTGTAATAGAAAAATAACATTTGGCTTTTTATTTCCATGAACACAATACGATATTAAAACTACCTGCGAGGGAGACACACAGTTACAACGCATACACCACAGGATATGAAAACTTCCTGAGAGAGACACACGGGTTAGACGATTAAGTATTTAAGGATTATAATTTATAGCAACATGTCATAATTGGGTTGAACTAAATTATACTTGGACCTGGTTCAAACTGTGTAAGAAGAATAAATAAATCATTAAAGCGTAATTAACAATTTGAAAAAAAAAATCAAACGCTACTGTAGATTTCTAATTTTAACGGCGGATTTGTAGTTGGTTATCACTGGTAATCTGATAACAGTAGAGCTAACATTGTTACATACCTAAGGTGTAAATGAACGGAAGACAACAAGAACTGGTCGATGAATGAATGAATTAACCAATGAATCAGAGTCCGCTGTGTAACAGATTACATACAATGGACACTGATTTATTTAATTAAACTGTTAAAATTAAATGGAAGTTTCTGAGTGCACACGCACGTTCTCTATTAATAATCCAGGATATGCATCCACACTATACACGGACCACAGCCGACATTGTCACATTGGCTCGACTCAGGTGTGTCGCAAGTTCCGTCGCGCAGTGTGCTTGACCTACTTTCTCTCGACCTGCCAACTAACAATTCTTCGAAAATTTGCCATAGGGTGGTGTTAAAATTAAAACAAAAATTAAATTAAAGAATCTTTTTAAATACGCTTTTACTCAACTTTACCAGAAAGTAAATATCTTCATACATTATTTATTTATCTATTTATTGCTCTTTATCAACCAATTTTAAGACATTTCAACAATTACTTTGCATTCAACCAAGCTGATATTTTTTTTTTTAAAAATGATATGGTATATGAGTATATGCTTTTTTCTTCTACCGGCTTCACGTGTGATTTACCCTAACAAGTCATTTATTCACTTGCAGTACTTGATGCTGGTCACCAGAAACAGAAGTTAGATGTCCTGTTATTTCAATCGTTGGAGCACGACAGATGGAGAGATATATGTCTATCTATCATTTTATCTTTCTACCTGTGCCCATCAATCACTAAATCTATGTATTCACCTGGGCCGCTGCAACGGGAAGGGGCAAGTTTGTGGGGGTCAGTGAGCCCCCCCCCCCACTCCAAGTTGTCAAATTTTGTCAGAGGCCTTAGATGTGCTGGCTGCCCCCATATATATATACCTATCCATGCATCCACCTATCCATACATCTGCCTCACAATCTGTCGCTCTAACTGTCTGAATGTATTAGAGTATATCTTTATAATCTTTCTGTCTGTATATAAGATGGTATATCTTTATAACCTTTCTAACTGTCTGAATGTATTAGAGTATATCTTTATACTCTTTCTGTCTGTATATAAGATGGTATATCTTTATAATCTTTCTAACTGCCTGTATGTATTATGGTATATCTTTATAATCTTTCTAACTGTCTGTATATAAGATGGTATATCTGTATAATCTTTCTAATTGTCTGTATATAAGATGGTGTATCTTTATAATCTTTATAACTGTCTGTATGTATTATGGTATATCTTTATAATCTTTCTGTCTGTATATAAGATGGTATATATTTCTAACCTTTCTAACTGTCTGTATGTATTATGGTATATCTTTATAATCTTTCTAACTGTCTGTATATAAGATGGTACATCTTTATAACCTTTCTAACTGTCTGTATATGAGATGGTATATCTTTATAATCTCTCTATCTGTCTATTCCTCGATCATCTTGTCTGTCGGTGTGTGTGTGGGTGCGTGAGTGTGTGGGTGCGTGAGTGGCTCTCTCTGACCTATCCGTGTGCCTGAATGATTGTCTCTAAATTTGTGCGACACGAAGAAATAATTATAAAATCTTCGGCTAGATAAAACCTTGTTGTCCAATGTTGACACAAAATATTCATGACATACGCAATTCCTTGCTAAATAAATGAACGAGTTGAACACTTCAGTTTATATGAGCAGCAGTTAACAACCAGAGATTACGCGTATGTATGTGTGTATGTGTATACATATGTGTGTGTGTGTGTGCAAGCGACTGATCCTCATGTCAGTCCAGTTGTCAGATAGAAGTGTCTCAGGCTGCTGCTCTCGAGTGTGTGTTATCTGCATTTTGTTGTGGGCGTGACAGTGAGTTGTTGTGCGTTTTGTTTTATAAAACAGTGGTGAGTGCAGTAGTCATGTCATCTTGACCTGTAGACTGTGGTCGAGTGAGTGTGTGTGTGCGTGTGTGAAAGAGAGAGAGAGAGAGAGAGAGAGAGAGAGAGAGAGAGAGAGAGATGGAGAGGGAGAGAGAGAAAGGGGGTGGGGTGTGGAAGAGAGACATAGAGACACACAGAGAGAGAGAGAGAGAGAAAGAGAGAGAGAGAGAGGGAGAGAGAGAGAGAGAGACTCTGAAAGAGAGAGAGAGAGGCTATCCGTGTAAAGAGCTGTCATAGTTAGTTGTTGTTGTTGTTGTTTAAACAACTTGCAATAACACTGTAGAGAAGACAAAAATTGATTCACAAAAGAGCAACAACTAATTATTGCATAATAAAACTCCAGTCGGAAGGGGTGGGGGTGGGGGGGAAGTCTTACTAGCCTCCTTGTTTACTTATCTCTTTTAATGACCCGTGGTCAAATCAATGTTATGAATGTGTAACTAAACTGACCTTTACATGCTCGATGTTCGCTTGTTTCTAGATTTTCGAATGTTGAAAAGAGAATGATTTCTTTCTGTATGTAACGGAAATGACCTCTCTCCACGTTCAGTTTCAGCCAATAGAATGTCTTGATTCAGTTGGTAGATCCTATTATTGTGTTGTTAATTAAGACGTTAGTTGATTGGTTCCCTAGTTGAAGAGCTTGAACTTGGTGACCTTGTTATTGCGTATTATTTCAGATTTAACCTATTGGCTGCCATTGAGTCACCTGAAAGTCTGCGAATCAATCAAGAAACAAAATATCTTGTAATATTTTAAAACTTGTAATGTTTATCTATAATTTACTTAAACTAATATATAGGGAGAGAGGGAGAGAGAGAGAGAGAGAGAGAGAGAGAGAGGGTGAGAGAAAGAGAGAGAGACCTATATGTTACGGCCAAAATTAATTTAGCAAGTCAATCTAAGACTTTAAAAAAGTTTCACTATTTTCTGCACTGCTGTTATACTGATTTGTTTATTTATTTATTTTACATGATTTTTCTCACATTATAAACATCACAATAAACTAATTATATTCGTAATTCTAAAAGGCTTGGAATTATGGACTCCAAAATTATTAAAATCGTATATTTTCGCGTAGAATCTACTACCTATGTGACATCTTAAAGCCGTCTCATTAAACTAGAACAGGTCCGAAAACTAAATACAAGATTTGAGGACATACTTCATCCAATCCTTCCGCCCTCTACGCACAGAAAGTAAAACGAATTGAGATCTCATGAAAAGTATGTGTATTTTTTATGCACATTACAAATGTATGGATATATGGGGGGGGGAGGGAGAAATTAACAGTATTTATAACAAAACATGTTGTAAGATTTGGTCAAATACGAATACAAGTATTGGTATTAAACACCTGCGAATCATGCCCGTTGCCAGGTCAAAGTAAGCAGGGAGGCACCAATACCCAGCAAGGGGGTACCTTTGCTATTTCTTCTTTTTAAGCGGGGGGGGGGGCACTCCACACCTAGCGGGGGCACACCCACCAGCGCCCCCCTCCCCCCTTTGGCTACGGGGCTGCTGCGAATGCTGTGATGGGGAAATGCCTAAAAATAAAATATACAAGTTGGCAGCACATTTCAAGGTGGGCATAATCTGCTATGTAAATGAAATGTAAATGCAGTTTGCACTTAAAAGTTAATGCATTCAGGCAAAGCAACGGGTGAGTCATCTAACGCTTTCAGCTCGGCCTCTTTACACATCTACCGAAATAATAAGTTAAACTTTATCAATCAGAGGATACGGTGTTGTATTCCGGATACCTGGATAATGTTTATGGATAGATGGACGGTGTTGTATTCCGGATACCTGGATAATGTTTATGGATAGATGGACGGTGTTGTATTCCGGATACCTGGATAATGTTTATGAATAGATGGACGGTGTTGTATTCCGGATACCTGGATAATGTTTATGGATAGATGGACGGTGTTGTATTCCGGATACCTGGATAATGTTTATGGATAGATGGACGGTGTTGTATTCCGGATACCTGGATAATGTTTATGGATAGATAGACTGTCTTGTATTCTGGATATTTGGCAAAATGTTTTTAAAAGACTCAACAATCAACACTCAACATTAAAGATTCAGGCACAAATATCAGAGTTTCAGGCACAAATATCAGAGTTTCAGGCACAAATATCAGAGATTCAGGCACAAATATCAGAGTTTCAGGCACAAATATCAGAGATTCAGGCACAAATATCAGAGTTTTGGGCACAAATATCAGAGATTCGGGCACAAATATCAGAGTTTCAGGCACAAATATCAGAGATTCAGGCACAAATATCAGAGATTCAGGCACAAATATCAGTCTAAGTCAGTGGTCAGTTCAACAACGGGCGCACCGGGTGAATAAAAAAAAAGAAAAACAGAGCCAGCCTAAGGAATTATGGGACCCGATTGGAAACATTCTTAAGAAAACACCAGATCTCTCAGTTACACGAATATTGAATTCTTAATGGTGCATTGGATACGCCTAAAGGAGATCACAATTTATCCCCTCCCCCCCCCTCTGGCGCCGTATTTACGTTATCGATCAAGTCGGCATGTGTCCGGCTCATGCTAGAAATATATACATATATACATAATTGTTGTTTATATAAATATTTGACGTGCAATAAACAAAGCGACCTGTTTGTATGCAAATGAATCATTATGAACTGATCTAGTTCACGTGCTTCATGTGCTTTTTGAATGCCCCAGGCTGGCGGACCACAGAGTGGACCAGTCGGGTAGCTTGCTGACCATTGGCCTTTATGGCAGTCTCCAGATGTTGAGGGACACAGAGAGTCTGACCTCACGGGCTCTAAGAGACTAAGTCTCAGCCCGCAGTTATCACTGAGAGAGTTCAGAGAGAGAGAAAGAGAGAGAGACGGAGAGAGAGAGAGAGAAAGAGAGAGAGAGAGTTCAGTTGTGGGGTCTTTTTGGAAAGACAGAAAACTAAAAAAAATATTTAGGGCCCTACGCAATGTTTCTGAAGGTGGGGGGCCCTCTGGGCACCAGATTTAATAGAGACTAATCCTGGACTAGCCCTAAAGTACAGGGGGCCCTAGGTGTATGTATAGACAGCCTGTCTATCAGAAGGGCTGTAAAGTCAGCCTAGTACAAGTTGACCCCGTGCCGTCAGTGGGGCTTGGTGACTTCAGATGTGGAGCTGAACGACCATAAAAAACAATCTGCCGCACAAAAACTCTAAAAATAAAACTTCACACATGTCTCGTGTTATAGCTCTTTATATAATTTAAATATAACTGGAAGATTTTATAGAATGGTTGTATTTCTTTCTCACAGTCAAACCAAAAGGCGTTCAAAAAAGAATGAAATTCCTCCGTAGTAAAAGATAACTCTTGGCGTTAAAAGTTTCCACGTAGTGGTCTATTAAAAAAAAACACAAAAGAATAGCTTCCCTTTGCTCACAGCAGTAACATTAAACAATAAAATTTTATCTTAGCCAGTAATGCCATTCAACCTGCTACAGAGGGTAGCTAAAGATATTAAGTTTCATCTTGTGGTAAAATGTGGTTATTTACACAATGTGAGATCCCATCTTATTAAAAGAAATAAGGTTTATATCGCTGAAAAAAATTTAGCATATGGAGTCTCTGTATGCACCGGTGTCTTTATGAAATGTCGTTTCTTAATCTTTCGTTGAGACCTCAAAGAGCCAACCCTCAAGCCAGAGTGGAACCATTGCAGCCACAGAGCCATTATTAGATGCTTTAGGGATGATGGTGGGGGGGGGGGGAGGGGGCTGGGCTTGTCATAGACTTCCAGATATTTAAGGCCCATAAAACAGAGGTACATATTGGGGCCTCACCCCCCTCCTGCCAAATCAAAATTATATTTGATAAGGGCTTCTCAGGCAGCGGGAGTCTTATACGGCCCCGCCTAGTTTGCTCATCCATAAGAACGTTTCCTGGTGCCCCCCTTTGAGGCCCAGTTCAGAAAAGGGCCCGCCAGGTGATAGTTTAACACCCCCCCCCCGATGTATGTCCGGTGTTTACTAGCGACACGTTGACGGCAGGGCCGAGGCTTTATCTCCCAGGTCTGAATTGAGGTCAGCTGTGTCTGTAAGATTCGAACCCTGGACCCACACCATTGAGATGATCACGAGCAATAAATATACTCCGAACTGGTCAAGTGAAAAGATCGTGGTTAGGATTGAGACTGGTCTGCAACATTTATTTAGTTGACATGAACATCGAGAAATCTGTTACAGCGGTTCTTTAAAGTGTGAGTCGCGAGGTCATTTGTAGTGGGGTGCACCAAAATTTCTAATAGTTACTTCATAGAGTTTGAGAGCCACTGTATTTAAGAAATTTATTGCATCATTCAATACAACATTATCTGCAGCAACATTCAGTGTGATATTCACTGCATCATTCGATACAACACTGGCAGCAACGTTCAGTGTGATATTTACTGCATCATTCAATACACCATTTACTGCAGCAGTCGCTAGAACTAACAATGTAACGTTCAATACATCATTAACTGCCCTATTTTTGACAATAATAAGCCAACACTAAATAAACCATTCAGGGCCACTACAACTATTCCCATGGTTCCATCCATCGACAGTAACCAACCCCCCCCCCGCCACATAACTGTTTATAAATTTGATTTTTTTCCCCTTCCTAATCATGATACCACTGGAATGTTTAGTCGGTCGGTCGTTTTTTTTTTTTTAAAAAAAACTATTACTAACAAAAACAAGAAAAGAAATAGAAGTAAGACAGGGTACTGAATTTCGCCCCCACTAAGTCGAATGGGTTGGAGAGGGGGTTGGGGGGGGAGGGATATATACCCCCCCCCCCGGCTGTTCACGTCTAGTAAAGAAAAATAACGGAAGAGATCAAAGATGACTGGGGAGATAATCGTCTGGTTCCTCGCGCCCCTCTGCCTCCCACCCCCTTCCCCCCAGCACCAATCCTATAGATCGGCCGATTAACTCAACTTAACATTTTTTTTGTATATAGTCTCTGTGTGCCCCAGCATATATTTATAATTAGTTTCTCATAACACCATCACAAACTGAACGAACGATAGTTGGGGGGGGGGGGGGTAAGGGGGGGGAAGAAGACCTACCTATGTTAGTAAAACATCTCTCCCCCCCCCCTTTTTTTCTGGTTGTGAGGTAGGGAGAAAAAATGAGTACGAGGTAGAGATGTGGGAGGAGGGTGGTGGTGGTGGGGGGGGGGGGAGAGGAGGGGAAGTAATTCATGTAGCGCCCTGTGTGATGGAGGGAAGATTAACTGACAAAATTTATCTGCTTATAATCACAACACAGAAGATTTAAATAACAAAAAGGGCTGGGGTTGGGGGGGGGGTGTTATGCTGTTGTGTTATTATTTATTATTTTTTTACAGAATAAAGTTAAATGGGTGGGGGGTTGGGAAGAGGTGTGGGGATATAAAGGGATGGGTGTGTGTGGGGAGTGGGGGGGGGCGGATGATGGGGCTGATATGATGGTGGGTAGCTCGGAGATGGCAGAGGATTCGGGAAAGGCAGGAGAGCACTCCAGGGAGGACAATGAGATGAACGGGACACAACTGTGTGAGTGACGGAGAATGGTTTTCCGATTAGAGTTGTGTTCTCTTAGATGAAGATGTTTCGCTGTATTATCTGTCATGTACTGTTGTTGTTGTGTGTGTGTTGTTGTGTTTTATTGTGAGTTATTGTGTGTTATTGTTGTTGTTGTTGTTGTTATTGTTGTTGTTGTTTATACAGCATGACATGCTGTGAAAGGTGCAAAGGATAACCTCGAGGTACACTTATATTGGGGGGGGGGCTACATCAGACATCTGCTGCTCACAGAACCAACACTGACTTTCGTATATAAAACACCCAATGTGACTACCAGATACAATAGAAATAATCCGACCAGCTGAAATAGTCCGACCAGCTGAAATAGTCTGACCAGCAAAGAGGTGACGGTACAGATAAGGCTATGAGTCCATATACGCAGTGCAGGTCATGAGTTCAAGTCCCTAGGGGTGTGGGTATAAACTTGAATAACTTCAGAGCGCACCGCGTCTACCTGAATGTCCCAGGTCTTAATCCCATTGGGAGTGGTGACTGGGATTTAAAGTTCTCCGCTGTATGTGCTGCTGTATGTTCTGCTGTATGTTCTATTGAATGTTATGTTGTATGTTCTGCTGTATGTTCTGCTGTATGTCCTGCTGTATATTCTGCTGTATGTTCTGCTGTATGTTCTGCTGTATGTCCTGCTGTATATTCTGCTGTATGTTCTGCTGTATGTTCTGCAGTAGGTTCTGCTGTATGTTCTGCTGTATGTTCTGCTGTATGTCCTGCTGTATATTCTGCTGTATGTTCTGCTGTATGTTCTGCAGTAGGTTCTGCTGTATGTTCTGCTGTATGTTCTACTGTACTTGTTTACCGACACAGAGGCGGTTCTTATGGATAGACGAACTTGGTGGCTACCTGATGACCTTATGGCATTGAGGAACCCAGCAGAAATTATTTTAACCAAATTAACAAAAAAAAAAGAAGTCGGAAGGGGCCCATTTGATTTAAATTATTAGAGGCCCCCAAGAATTTCAACCGGTCGCCTTGATAGTATTTTCCGAAGACACCCAAATGTAATATTGAATGGGGATCCTAAATGTTGACTTTGAATATGCTCCCCGTCAGTGCCGAACCTACGAGTTGGAGGCCCGGGGGGGGCGGGGCTTAACCTCTTTGGGGGGCCCTGTATTTTGACATTCGACACCATGACACGAGATAATTTACTTAATATTTAATGTAAAAAAAATTTTTAGGGCCCCCTCAAGCTGGGGTAAGCCCCTGCCACAATGCACCTTTACTACGCCACACACACACACACACATAAAGGGCCATGTTCTAACGTTGTATTTTAATCCGTTGGTAATAGTACCAGCCACATAATCTGATAGTCATTGAATGGACGCCAGAAATAAGTCAACGATGGAGCAACAAAAACCTTCCCTCACCTTGTTGACATGTTTTGATTCCAAACTAAATTCAATTTTTTTTTTTTTTTTAAAAAGGGTATAATTAATTAATTGATGCTGTTGTGCTATCATTTGATCCGCGTATATTTGAGTTCTAGTTTTACATTATTTTTTTTAGACTGCAGCAATGCAAGTAAGTATAGGGTTAATACGAGAGTTCCGTGCAGAGTACCTGTCAAATGTTTCAATGGGTATACTGTATAGGTAAGGTAATGGAGTTATCTTGGAAGTCCACGAAGTATTATCGAAGGCCGGCGACTCTGTTAAAATGCTCCTCTTTCATCCAAATCTTAATTGAGTTATCGTTCTTGGACTCGGTGTTTTAACGCGTCGAAAAAAAAATTTTCCCCCGAGATAATGGAGAAACACATCAAATGTTGCAGTCTAAATTCATCTTACAGAAATGTCAACACAAACTGATGTCTAGTGTTGCAAATATGCAGGTTGTGTGTATGTGTGTGTGTGTGTATGCGTGATTACACATGTCTCTACCTGTGTATACAAACACCCTGTGCTAGTACACAAACCCCTTCCCGTCATCCTCTTACCCCCCCCCCTCCCAAACTTCAAATAGGTGCTGTAGAGCAGACAGCTGGGGGGGGGAACTATCTTCACTGTTTCGCCCCATGCTCCCCCCTCACCACCCACCACCCACCACCGCCCCAAGTTATTACTTGAATCACGTGATCAGCCCACCCCCCTTTTTTTAACCCAATCCCTTACCTCACTCTCCTTCCCCCCCCCCCTTCCCCTCCATCAGAGACCAGAAATGTAAACAAATGAACCTATCATAAGGGAGGCATCAGACAAGTTTAATACTACCTGCCGACTTGGGATCTGTTTGTTTCCTTGTGTGCCAATTGTGTGTGTGTGTGTGTGTGTGTGTGTGTGTGTGTTTGGATTATAAGGAGACCTGTGGGGGGGAGGGGAAGGGGAGGAGCCCGTATGAACATAAATATATGTATGCATGCCATAGACATCCCGCCATCATCTCGTCAGATCTCGCCATCATCTCGTCAGATATCGCCATAATCTCATCTGGCATTCAACATATATATCCGGGTATGAAAACAAAGATTCAAAGCTTGGTGGGGGGGGGGGGGGTGGATGGCTTTATAATAAACTATACATTCTGTGTATCGATGCCAGCCAGGTTGGGGAGGTGAGGGGGAGGGACGAGATGCGTGTGGTATCGACTATCACTTCAATGGGCGGCATCGACTACGCCCTTCAGTGGTGGGTGATTTCAATTTCAAACTCAGGCCACAATAAACACCGATTTCCCCCGCAGTAAGCGATCACCTATCTGTGTACCGGCACAGGTGTGGTTATATGATCACATTTTACGGGAATTTCCCATAATACTAAGTAATAGTCTGTGCAGTGGTCTCTAGGACTAGCCACTATGTGTCAGTTGTTATTGTGGTGGTGCTGGTGCTGGTGGTGGTGGTGATGGTGGTGCTGGTGCTGGTTGTGATTGTGCTGGTACTGCTTGTGGTGGTGCTGGTTTTAGGGGTGCTGATGGCAGACCTGGTTGTGGGGGTGCTGGTTGTGGGGGTGCTGGTTGTGGGGTGCTGGTGCTGGTTGTGGTGGTGCTGGTTGTGGTGGTAGTGGTGCTGGTTGTGGTGGTACTGGTTGTGCTGGTGCTGGTGCTGGTTGTGCTGGTGATGGTTGTGGTGGTGCTGGTTGTGGTGGTGCTGGTTGTGGTGGTGCTGGTTGTGTGGTGCTGGTGCTAGTTGTGCTGGTGCTGGTTGTGGTGGTGCTGGTTGTGGTGTTGCTGGTTGTGGTGGTGCTGGTTGTGGTGTTGCTGGTTGTGGTGGTGCTGGTTGTGGTGGTGCTGGTTGTGGTGGTGCTGGTGCTGGTTGTGCTTGTGCTGGTTGTGGTGGTGCTGGTTGTGGTGGTGCTGGTTGTGGGGTGCTGGTGCTGGTTGTGGTGGTGCTGGTTGTGCTGGTGCTGGTTGTGCTGGTTATGGGGTGCTGGTGCTGGTTGTGCGGTGCTGATGCTGGTTGTGGGGGTGCTGGTGCTGGTTGTGGGGGTGCTGGTTGTAGTGGTGCTGGTGCTAGTTGTGCTTGTGCTGGTTGTGGTGGTGCTGGTTGTGGTGGTGCTGGTTGTGCGGTGCTGATGCTGGTTGTGGGGGTGCTGGTGCTGGTTGTGGGGGTGCTGGTTGTGGTGGTGCTGGTTGTGGGATGCTGGTGCTGGTTGTGGTGGTGCTAGTTGTGGTTGGCTGATTGTGGGTGTGCTGGTTGTGGTGGTGCTGGTTGTGGGTTGCTGGTGCTGGTTGTGTGGGGCTGGTTGTGGTGGTGCTGGTTGTGGTTGTGCTGGTTGTGGTGTTGCTGGTTGTGGTGGTGCTGGTTGTGGTGGTGCTGGTGCTAGTTGTGCTGGTGCTGGTTGTGGTGGTGCTGGTTGTGGTGTTGCTGGTTGTGGTGGTGCTGGTTGTGGTGTTGCTGGTTGTGGTGGTGCTGGTTGTGGTGGTGCTGGTGCTGGTTGTGCTTGTGCTGGTTGTGGTGGTGCTGGTTGTGGTGGTGCTGGTTGTGGGGTGCTGGTGCTGGTTGTGGTGGTGCTGGTTGTGCTGGTGCTGGTTGTGCTGGTTATGGGGTGCTGGTGCTGGTTGTGCGGTGCTGATGCTGGTTGTGGGGGTGCTGGTGCTAGTTGTGGGGGTGCTGGTTGTGGTGGTGCTGGTTGTGGGAAGCTGGTGCTGGTTGTGGTGGTGCTAGTTGTGGTTGGCTGATTGTGGGTGTGCTGGTTGTGGTGGTGCTGGTTGTGGGTTGCTGGTGCTGGTTGTGTGGTGCTGGTTGTGGTTGTGCTGGTTGTGGTGTTGCTGGTTGTGGTGTTGCTGGTTGTGGTGGTGCTGGTTGAGGTGGTGCTGGTTGTGGTGGTGCTGGTTGTGGTGGTGCTGGTTTTGGTGGTGCTGGTTGTGTGGTGCTGGTTGTGCTGGTGCTGGTTGTGGTGGTGCTGGTGCTGGTTGTGTGGTGCTGGTTGTGGTGTTGCTGGTTGTGGTGTTTCTGGTTGTGGTGGTGCTGGTTGTGGTGTTGCTGGTTGTGGTGGTGCTGGTTGTGCTGGTGCTGGTTGTGGTGGTGCTGGTTGTGGGGTGCTGGTGCTGGTTGTGATGGTGCTGGTTGTTGTGGTGCTGGTTGTGGTGGTAGTGGTGCTGGTTGTGGTGGTAGTGGTGCTGGTTGTGGTGGTGCTGGTTGTGGTGGTGGTGGTGCTGGTTGTGCTGGTGCTGGTGCTGGTTGTGCTGGTGCTGGTTGTGGTGGGGCTGGTTGTGGTGGTGCTGGTTGTGTGGTGCTGGTTCTAGTTGTGCTGGTGCTGGTTGTGGTGGTGCTGGTTGTGGTGTTGCTGGTTGTGGTGGTGCTGGTTGTGGTGTTGCTGGTTGTGGTGGTGCTGGTTGTGGTGGTGCTGGTTGTGGTGGTGCTGGTGCTGGTTGTGCTTGTGCTGGTTGTGGTGGTGCTGGTTGTGGTGGTGCTGGTTGTGGGGTGCTGGTGCTGGTTGTGGTGGTGCTGGTTGTGCTGGTGCTGGTTGTGCTGGTTATGGGATGCTGGTGCTGGTTGTGCGGTGCTGATGCTGGTTGTGGGGGTGCTGGTGCTGGTTGTGGTGGTGCTGGTTGTGTGGTGCTGGTGCTAGTTGTGCTGGTGCTGGTTGTGGTGTTGCTTGTTGTGGTGGTGCTGGTTGTGGTGTTGCTGGTTGTGGTGGTGCTGGTTGTGGTGGTGCTGGTTTTGGTGGTGCTGGTGCTGGTTGTGCTTGTGCTGGTTGTGGTGGTGCTGGTTGTGGGGTGCTGGTGCTGGTTGTGGTGGTGCTGGTTGTGGTGGTGCTGGTTGTGCTGGTTATGGGGTGCTGGTGCTGGTTGTGGCGGTGCTGATGCTGGTTGTGGGGGTGCTGGTGCTGGTTGTGGGGGTGCTGGTTGTGGTGGTGCTGGTTGTGGGATGCTGGTGCTGGTTGTGGTGGTGCTAGTTGTGGTTGGCTGATTGTGGGTGTGCTGGTTGTGGTGGTGCTGGTTGTGGGTTGCTGGTGCTGGTTGTGTGGTGCTGGTTGTGGTGGTGCTGGTTGTGGGATGCTGGTGCTGGTTGTGGTGGTGCTAGTTGTGGTTGGCTGATTGTGGGTGTGCTGGTTGTGGTGGTGCTGGTTGTGGGTTGCTGGTGCTGGTTGTGTGGTGCTGGTTGTGGGTATGAAAACAAAGATTCAAAGCTTGGTGGGGGGGGGGGTGGATGGCTTTATAATAAACTATACATTCTGTGTATCGATGCCAGCCAGGTTGGGGAGGTGAGGGGGAGGGACGAGATGCGTGTGGTATCGACTATCACTTCAATGGGCGGCATCGACTACGCCCTTCAGTGGTGGGTGATTTCAATTTCAAACTCAGGCCACAATAAACACCGATTTCCCCCGCAGTAAGCGATCACCTATCTGTGTACCGACACAGGTGTGGTTATATGATCACATTTTACGGGAATTTCCCATAATACTAAGTAATAGTCTGTGCAGTGGTCTCTAGGACTAGCCACTATGTGTCAGTTGTTATTGTGGTGGTGCTGGTGCTGGTGGTGGTGGTGATGGTGGTGCTGGTGCTGGTTGTGATTGTGCTGGTACTGCTTGTGGTGGTGCTGGTTTTAGGGGTGCTGCTGGCAGACCTGGTTGTGGGGGTGCTGGTTGTGGGGGTGCTGGTTGTGGGGGTGCTGGTTGTGGGGTGCTGGTGCTGGTTGTGGTGGTGCTGGTTGTGGTGGTAGTGGTGCTGGTTGTGGTGGTGCTGGTTGTGGTGGTGGTGGTGCTGGTTGTGCTGGTGCTGGTGCTGGTTGTGGTGGTGCTGGTTGTGGTGGTGCTGGTTGTGGTGGTGCTGGTTGTGGTGGTGCTGGTTGTGTGGTGCTGGTGCTAGTTGTGCTGGTGCTGGTTGTGGTGGTGCTGGTTGTGGTGTTGCTGGTTGTGGTGGTGCTGGTTGTGGTGTTGCTGGTTGTGGTGGTGCTGGTTGTGGTGGTGCTGGTTGTGGTGGTGCTGGTTGTGCTTGTGCTGGTTGTGGTGGTGCTGGTTGTGGTGGTGCTGGTTGTGGGGTGCTGGTGCTGGTTGTGGTGGTGCTGGTTGTGCTGGTGCTGGTTGTGCTGGTTATGGGGTGCTGGTGCTGGTTGTGCGGTGCTGATGCTGGTTGTGGGGGTGCTGGTGCTGGTTGTGGGGGTGCTGGTTGTGGTGGTGCTGGTGCTAGTTGTGCTGGTGCTGGTTGTGGTGGTGCTGGTTGTGGTGTTGCTGGTTGTGGTGGTGCTGGTTTTGGTGTTGCTGGTTGTGGTGGTGCTGGTTGTGGTGGTGCTGGTTGTGGTGGTGCTGGTGCTGGTTGTGCTTGTGCTGGTTGTGGTGGTGCTGGTTGTGGTGGTGCTGGTTGTGGGGTGCTGGTGCTGGTTGTGGTGGTGCTGGTTGTGCTGGTGCTGGTTGTGCTGGTTATGGGGTGCTGGTGCTGGTTGTGCGGTGCTGATGCTGGTTGTGGGGGTGCTGGTGCTGGTTCTGGGGGTGCTGGTTGTGGTGGTGCTGGTTGTGGGATGCTGGTGCTGGTTGTGGTGGTGCTAGTTGTGGTTGGCTGATTGTGGGTGTGCTGGTTGTGGTGGTGCTGGTTGTGGGGTGCTGGTGCTGGTTGTGTGGTGCTGGTTGTGGTGGTGCTGGTTGTGGTTGTGCTGGTTGTGGTGTTGCTGGTTGTGGTGGTGCTGGTTGTGGTGGTGCTGGTGCTAGTTGTGCTGGTGCTGGTTGTGGTGGTGCTGGTTGTGGTGTTGCTGGTTGTGGTGGTGCTGGTTGTGGTGGTGCTGGCTGTGGTGGTGCTGGTGCTGGTTGTGCTGGTTATGGGGTGCTGGTGCTGGTTGTGTGGTGCTGATGCTGGTTGTCTGGGTGCTGGTGCTGGTTGTGGGGTTGCTGGTTGTGGTGGTACTGGTTGTGGGATGCTGGTGCTGGTTGTGGTGGTGCTAGTTGTGGTTGGCTGATTGTGGGTGTGCTGGTTGTGGTGGTGCTGGTTGTGGGGTGCTGATGCTGGTTGTGGGGGTGCTGGTGCTGGTTGTGGGGGTGCTGGTTGTGGTGGTGCTGGTTGTGGGATGCTGGTGCTGGTTGTGGTGGTGCTGGCTGTGGTTGGCTGATTGTGGGTGTGCTGGTTGTGGTGGTGCTGGTTGTGGGGTGCTGGTGCTGGTTGTGCTGGTGCTGGTTGTGGTGGTGCTGGTTGTGGTGGTGCTGGTTGTGGTGGTGCTGGTTGTGGTGTTGCTGGTTGTGGTGGTGCTGGTTCTGGTGGTGCTGGTTGTGTTGGTGCTGGTTGTGCTGGTGCTGGTTGTGTGGTGCTGGTTGTGGGATGCTGGTGCTGGTTGTGGTGGTTCTGGTTGTGGGTGTACTGGTTGTGGTGGTGCTGGTTGTGTTGGTGCTGGTTGTGGTGTTGCTGGTTGTGTGGTGCTGGTTGTGCTGGTGCTGGTTGTGGTGGTGCTGGTGCTGGTTGTGTGGTGCTGGTAGTGGTGTTGCTGGTTGTTGTGTTTCTGGTTGTGGTGTTGCTGGTTGTGGTGTTGCTGGTTGTGGTGGTGCTGGTTGTGCTGGTGCTGGTTGTGGTGGTGCTGGTTGTGGGGTGCTGGTGCTGGTTGTGATGGTGCTGGTTGTGGTGGTGCTGGTTGTGGGGTGCTGGTGCTGGTTGTGGTGGTGCTGGTTGTGGGATGCTGGTGCTGGTTGTGGTGGTGCTGGTTGTGGTTGGCTGATTGTGGGTGTGCTGGTTGTGGGGTGCTGGTGCTAGTTGTGCTGGTGCTTGTTGTGGTGGTGCTGGTTGTGGTGGTGCTGGTTGTGGGTAGCTGGTGCTGGTTGTGTGGTGCTGGTTGTTGTGTTGCTGGTTGTGGTGGTGCTGGTTGTGGTGGTGCTGGTTGTGGGGTGCTGGTGCTGGTTGTGCTGGTGCTGGTTGTGGTGGTGCTGGTTGTGGGGTGCTGGTGCTGGTTGTGGTGGTGCTAGTTGTGGTGGTGCTGGTTGTGGGGTGCTGGTGCTGGTTATGGTGGTGCTGGTTGTGGTTCAATGATTCCTTTATGTAAATATTATTAAATAATTAGCAAAGTTGTTTGAGCTAAAGGAAGGGGGGGGGGAGATGGAGGAAGGGAAAGAGGTTGGGGGAAGGGAGGGGGCAGAATGAGGCGAGAGAAAGAACATTTCTTAAGTAATGGAATGAATCAACGATACTCAATCTTTCCATTACTCCGCGGTATCGAGTTGACTCGGCGCGCGCTCATTGTTTTCTCATTTCTACATTTGCATAAACGGTTTCAGCGCTCATAATGAGGAGGTTATTTTATTCCAACCCCCCCTCCCCTCCATACCCCATCTCACTTAGCTTCACACCCTTCCCCACCGCCGCCACCACCCTACTCTTTTCTCCCAGCCCCCTCACCCCCCCCCCCAGGCGTTCATACGCTAAGGAACGATCCAGATGAAGATTCCGGCAGAACGGAGAGAAAGTTCCTCTTGCCGTGAGAATACGTGGGGGGGGGGGGAAGGAGGGAGGAGGGGCGTATTAAACATAATACGAGGTCCCCTCAAAACCCCATAAACAATATTTGTCTTACCCCGGCAATGTTTCTATTTTGCACCTGGCCGATCTACTTGAAAACATCCGAACGGTAATACCCCAGGTAGAATTAGTTACCTGGGGGGGGGGAGGTTTACCTGTGAACACTGCGACAGGTGCGAAACAGTTGTCACCCTCCCCCTTGTCAGGCGATTGAATTTCATTTAGTCCCCACCCACACACCCACCACCCGCCCTCTCCATTATCGTCATTTGCAACCCTTTTTGCAGGCCATGCATGTATGTATTACGTGAGTGGCTCTACAATCATAGGGTGTGTGAGTAAATGTTGATGTGTCTCGACCTCAATGTCCCGCCACCACCACCACCATCAACTCCACCTTCATTGTTTCTTCGTGAGTAAAGAGCAGCCAAAAGGGGTGGGGGTGGGGTGGGGGGTGGCATGACGAACATTCTGCATGAGCCATGGGCCTCCCGTCGCTGAGCTGTCGCCTAGTTAACCCCCCCCCCCATGAGATTGGCCTTAACCCCCTTCTAGGTCTTCAAACTCCCAAACACACAATCTACCGATCTGTTTACTGTTTCTGTCCCAAACACACAATCTACCGATCTGTTTACTGTTTCTATCTGAAACACACAATCTACCGATCTGTTTACTGTTTCTATCTGAAACACACAATCTACCGATCTGTTTACTGTTTCTATCTGAAACACACAATCTACCGATCTGTTTACTGTTTCTGTCCCAAACACACAATCTACCGATCTGTTTACTGTTTCTGTCCCAAACACACAATCTACCGATCTGTTTACTGTTTCTGTCCCAAACACACAATCTACCGATCTGTTTACTGTTTCTGTCACAAACACACAAGCTACCGATCTGTTTACTGTTTCTGTTCCAAACACACAATCTACCGATCTGTTTACTGTTTCTATCTGAAACACACAATCTACCGATCTGTTTACTGTTTCTATCTGAAACACACAATCTACCGATCTGTTTACTGTTTCTATCTGAAACACACAATCTACCGATCTGTTTACTGTTTCTATCTGAAACACACAATCTACCGATCTGTTTACTGTTTCTATCTGAAACACACATTCTACCGATCTATTTACTGTTATATCTCAATCACACAATCTACCGATCTATTTACTGTTTCTATCCCAAACACACAATCTACCCATCTATTTACTGTTTCTATCTCAAACACACAATCTACCTATCTGTTTACTGTTTCTATCTGAAACACACAATCTACCGATCTGTTTACTGTTTCTCTCAAACACATAATCTACCGATCTATTTACTGTTTCTATCTCAAACACACAATCTACCCATCTATTTACTGTTTCTATCTGTCC
This sequence comes from Bulinus truncatus, assembly GCA_021962125.1. Taxonomy (NCBI): domain Eukaryota; kingdom Metazoa; phylum Mollusca; class Gastropoda; family Planorbidae; genus Bulinus; species Bulinus truncatus. The sequence goes on along the minus strand of JAGDYQ010000154.1, from coordinate 1,126,388 downwards.
ATGTATTCTTTTTGTGATTCTGTCAATTGTCTTAGGCTAAGCAATTTATTTATCTGTCCAGTAAGACAGCCATCTTTTCATTTCATATCATTTTGAGCCAGACAATATAACAAAATGTTGCCAAAATAATAAATAGTTCAACTTTCAAATTTCATTTGGTTCATAAATTCTTACAAGGAGTATTTAATTAGTTCAAAAACTGTTACAAGAAGTTCATTGGTTCATAAACTGTTACAAGAAGTTCATTGGTTCATAAACTGTTACAAGAAGTTCATTGGTTCATTAACTGCTACAAGAAGTTCATTGGTTCATTAACTGTTACAAGAAGTTCATTGGTTTATTAACTGTTACAAGAAGTTCATTGGTTCATTAACTGTTACAAGAAGTTCATTGGTTCATTAACTGTACAAGAAGTTCATTGGTTCATTAACTGCTACAAGAAGTTCATTGGTTCATTAACTGTACAAGAAGTTCATTGGTTCATTAACAGTTACAAGAAGTTCATTGGTTCATTAACTGTTACAAGAAGTTCATTGGTTCATTAACTGTTACAAGAAGTTCATTGGTTCATTAACTGCTACAAGGAGTATTTAATTAGTTCATAAACTGTTACAAGAAGTTCATTGGTTCATAAACTGTTAAAAAACTAACAAACAAACCGAAAAAAAAAATTTACAATGAAAGTACATAGTTTATATTTGTAAATGGAGTTGCTAAGACAACAAAGGGGATTTAAAGTGGGTTATGAAGTCAGAAAAAGTCAGGTCATATGCCTGTTATCAGGTGCATGTACATAAAAGCCAGTCTCGTGAGCCATAAAATGACTACAATTGAGCCATAAAATTACTAATGTTACTGAAACATGGGTGGGAAAGAAGAGCTCTTTGTAAAACTTCATCCTTCGCATATGTGTTACAATGGAGAAACGTATTTACTATGACGTACTTATTAAGACGTATTTAAATAACGTATTTACTATGACGTAATATTATGATGTATTGACTATGACGTAATTATTAGGTATTTACTATGACGTATATACTATGACGTTTTTACTATGACGTTTTTACTATGACGTATATACTATGACTTAATTATTATGACGTATTTACTATGACGTATTTACTATAAAGTATATACTATAACGTATTTACTGTGACGTATTTACTATGACGAATATACTATTACGAGAATCGCTTCCTTCCATATAGGGCCGTATTTATTTGATAGGCAAACTAGGAGACTGTCTAGCCCCCCCCCCCCCTCCAGCCCCGTAGCGTGAAAATTCTACATCAGGGGCCAGGCAATAGCAGGGGAGGGGGGGCAGCAAATAAATGTTACTAAGTAGAGCAAAAAAGCAGAGGGGGCCAGTCTAAATGCGGGGGGGGCGGCCTCCCTGGCCACCTCGCACGCTACGAGCCTGCCCCCCCCCCCTTCATCTGTAAAGACTTTATTTTGTACCGGCCACAAGGTAGGGCTTGGGACGAGGTGGTGGTGGTGTTGGTGGTGTTGGTGGTGTTGGTGGTAGTGCTGTTGGTTATCGTGGTGCTGGTGATAAATTAGGAGAAATTAGACAGAAGGGCCGGACCTAGGGCTCATGAATGGGGGGGGGGGGAGAGAGAGAGAGAGAAAGGGGGCGTTTTTTATATAAACTGAACTTAGGCCACTTAAAATTGAATGCGCAGGTCGGACCAAACTGCCGAATGGGCTACACTCTGGCCCGGGGGGGGGGTGGGGGGAGGGGTCATAGTTTGACAATGTCTTACTTTGACCTAGGATGCTTACGGAGAGTGAGGGGGGGTATTAATAGACCAATGTGTCATTTTTTTAACATCCAAATTATGTGCTGTAAGGCAGAAATAAATAAAGAGAAACTAGCATGTTAAGGGGATTTGGGGGACGAAGCGGGAAGGGGGGAAGGACTGTCATAATATTCTACAGTTTCAACTCTTGACACACACACACACACACACACACACACACACACCTTCCCCCAAACCCTTCCTCCGCCCGACATGGAAACCATCTGGAAAGAAAAGACAACTTCATAACTTAAACATCAGTTTGAGACTAACGTCCCTTTGGTGGAGGCGGCGTCAGGCAAAATAAACAGATTGTGACGGAAGTAATGTAATGTTTTAAACATTCTTCTTCTTTCTCTCTCGATCTCTCTCTCTCTCTCTCTCTCTCTGCCGCAGGTGTACAGAGACATTTTATCTTCTGCTAACGCCTGAACGTTTGGTTATCTGCGACGCTAAATGTCGTGTGATTTTTACTGTCTACCGGCGAAATAGATTCATTCCGTTATCAGGGGGGGGGGGGTGAGGGTAGCGGGGGGGGGGGGCAAAAAAATGGAGAATGTCCAGTGAATCGAAACTAGAGTCATGAGCCCGTGGATGGTAAACCATTTGTGTGTGGCATGTTGGTCTTAAGATTGTAAGCCATGGCGGTATGGTGGACCACCAAAGTTTAAATCCCATTGATGGAAGGATAAGCTAAAAGTCAAAACAGAAATTATAATATTAATAGATAGATAGATAGATAGATAGACAGACAGATAGACAGACAGATAGATAGACAGACAGACAGACAGACAGACAGACAGACAGACAGACAGACAGACAGATAGATAGATAGATAGATAGATAGATAGATAGATAGATAGATAGATAGATAGATAGATAGATAGATAGATAGATAGATAGATAGATAGATAGATAGATAGATAGACTACTGCTCTGGACTAAAATAACAGATTTTGGGTGGGTGGATTGTTGGGTGGGGGGGGGGTAAGTAGTAGTTAAAAATATAAATAAATATTAGGAGACCAAGATTTGCAAGAATCGGCTTTGGCAGTTTTCTTGCATTGTCCCCCCCCCCCCTCTGATCGGTGGATCCGAATAGCCCAGCATTCATTCATCCACATACCCATGTATCTATAAATATACACCCTTCTTTAGGACCATTTCATCTTTACTTTATTTTTTAAAAACAATTATCCATCCATGCGATAGAGACGGCTAACAAGGGAAGACAACTACATTAGCTGGAAACTGACATCAAGCGGAGATCAAAGATGGACAGCGATATTTTAATTTTTTTTGTTTTAAATCTTTCCATCAATGTCCCCCTCCCCCCACCCCCAACCCCCCCTCTCCCCAGTTACCCCGTAGAAAGTAAACGGCTAAAGATATCGGGGTGTGTTAAATCTAGTGGCGTAAAGACCTAAAAAGTGAGTTGTATAATCCCTACATGCATGCGCATAGCTTAGAAGGAACGTGAGTGATTTCCGTCAAAAATTCGTGTTATTTTATTCTTTTGACGTTTTAATGTTTGTTTTATTAAGGAGGGGAGGGGAGGGGGTAGTGGGGGGGGGGTAGATCGTGTTTGGTACTGGGTGTAGGAGGGCGGAGTTTGAGGTGCACGATGGGCGCGTTAATCCAGGGCCGTTTTAAGGTGCCCTAGGCACTTTCAAAGTCTTAGGCCCTCCCCGATTTCATTTTTTTATATTTTTTCAAGAATACATGTGGAGCAGAGGTGTGCGGATCTTGAAATTTAGCTTCCGCGTCCGTCCGCGGATTTCTATCAATGATCCGCGTCCGCGTCCGCAGAATCTTACAACATTGGTCCGCAGTCAGTCCGCGCGTCCGCATTGCTGAAATTTAGCTGTTTAAATGACTTGACATTTTTTTATGGTAACGCTAAAGAAGATCCGCGTCAGCCCGCGAGTCCGCAACTTAACCATACGAAGCGTCCGCTGTCAGTCCGCAGATTCGGAAAAGTCTGTGGATCTGCGTCCGCAAGCGGACGCGTCCGCTGTCCGCTCATCTCTGATGTGGAGAAATAGTATAGTCAAAGTTTGATGACGCAATTCGGTAGGCTCCGCCCACCGCAGTATCTATGGCGTCATTCCGCCATCTTGTGTTGTAGGTTATTGTGAGTTCTAGTGTATAGGTCATTTTGGTAGAGATGACGTATACTAAACCGACAATGGGGAGCACGTGCTTTGCTTTATTTGTCGAGCTCTGGGCATCATAGGATGCAGATGCATACTGTAAGAAGAGTCTAGCTTTGGGCATCGTGATATGTGGATACATGTTGATAGTTAGTTATTGTACTCCTGCTGAATTCATCATCATATGTCAGCTCATGTTCAAGAATTAAATACTATCATTGTTGTTACTTCAACTGGAGTCGACGTCGTTTATTGCTGTTGACTGGAATTCTTACATCTACTACCAGCAATAAAATAACTTTAAAGTAAAACATTTAAAGAAGAGACCCGTAACAATGCACCGGCACTTGTTTGCCATTCTGGCTTTCTCAGGCCCCTTGAAAAGTCCGTAGGCCCTAGGCACAGTTCCTACTACAGTGCCTACTGTGCCTATATGATAAAGAGGCCCCCTGCGTTAATCCCCAACAAAGAGTGAGTGAAAAAAAATAGAAGTTCGGAATGAATGACGCAACGAGAGCAGGGAGAATGACGCAACGAGAGCAGGGAGAATTACGCGCGTCATAGGTCTCTTAGCTTCCTTGGCCAATCTGTGTCTCTAGAGAGTGGGCCCCGACTGTGGTACGTTTGGCCCCGGGGGAGCAAACATCTCAGTGATCGTGTACTTCAAAGTTTACTTTCGATCTCCCGGTGTTTATGGGATTGTTTGGCTAGTCCTATGCCCAGCCGCATGGACTTTGCCCAACACGCGTCGGGTGCGGGGGGGGGGGGGGGTAGGTATAGGCTGGAAAACGGGACCGTTTGGCTAGCAGTCGAACGCTCTACCATACTGCCACCGCGTCCACGCGTGTTTAAGTGTATGTAACTTTTCATCTGTGGTGCTAAACTTCTTGCACAGGAAGGTGAATTCATTTTGCGCTGCATGAGAGAAATACTCTTAGTTTGTGCTGTTTGACTGTTTGTGCTGTTTGTGCTGTTTTGTGCTGTTTGTACTGTTTGTGCTGTTTGTACTGCTGTACTATGTGTGCTGTTTGTACTGTTGTACTGTGTGTACTGTTTGAACTGTTTGTACTGTGCAGCAGACAGACCGGCGTCTCAATAAACACCAAACAAACTTAATAGCCCGTATGTATTGTACATGACAGAAATTTCTAGATATATATATAAATGTAAACAACATTTGCAACTTAAAGAAACAATCCGTTGAAAGAGAAAAATTAAAACAATTAATACCTGAGCCTTGCGATCCATTGGAAGCGACCAAGTGGAAATCACAGAGCAAAACAAAACATTATTTTATCCCCTGAGCGAATAGATAAATACTTCTTTGTAAAATAGACAGACAGACAAACAGACAAGCAGGCAGGCAGACAGATAGGTGGACAGACAGGAAGGAAGGCAGATAGATAGATAGATAGATAGATAGATAGATAGATAGATAGATAGATAGATAGATAGATAGATAGATAGATAGATAGATAGATAGATAGATAGATAGATAGATAGATAGGTAGGTAGGTAGGTAGGTAGGTAGGTAGGTAGGTAGGTAGGTAGGTAGGTAGGTAGGTAGGTAGGTAGGTAGGTAGATAGATAGATAGATAGATAGATAGATAGATAGATAGATAGATAGATAGATAGATAGATAGATAGATAGATAGATAGATAGATAGATAGATAGATAGATAGATAGATAGATAGATAGATAGATAGATAGATAGATAGATAGATAGATAGATGCTTTCCCCCAAAAAACTTCATTTGATATTCTAAAAGCCAACACAGAAATTGTCATTCGATTAAATCTATTCAATCAAAACTGGGTGAGTAATAAGATGTAAGTGGGTGGGTGGGGTATATAAGAAAAGACACCATTCTACATTTAACGTCCATGACATATAGCTTACCCTCCTTCCCCCCCCCCCCGCCCACCCACTCCCAAATTGAAAAAAATAAATTGAACTCTACCCTGACTCTATTATCGATAACCAAATTAAACGTCACGAGATGATTTGGTGAATTTGATCGAGAGGGGGGGGAGAGGGGGGACAGAGGGGGGAGAGAGAGGGAGATAGGTGGATGATTGGCTCAGAGAGATAGGTGGATGATTGGCTCAGAGAGATAGGTGGATGATTGGCTCAGAGAGATAGGTGGATGATTGGCTCAGAGAGATAGGTGGATGATTGGCTCAGAGAGATAGGTGGATGATTGGTTCTAGATGACCTGTCCAGCGATGTACGATAAGAGAAGAGAAAACAAAGAAGAAAGATGATGAAGTGAGGAAAACGACGAGAGAAGATGAGCCTCGTTGTAAACATCATTAATATTAGTTGGCAGCAGTTTATTTTTTTTTTTTTTGTTTTTGTAGGTCATGGTGATGGTTTGTGTAGGTCATGGTGATGGTTTGTTATTGTTTTACGTTGTTGTTGTTGTCATTGTTGTTTTGTTTTTTTTAAAAAAAAAAACAGTTTATAGCACAAGTTGGTTTAATTATTATCAAATCTTGAGATCATGTCGGTTCAATGAAAAGGGCCTCCCTCCCTCCCCCCCCCCCCCACACTGAGTGCGCTGGAGAGCGATTGACGATGGCTCTTTGCACCGCAAGGAGTTCAAGGAATTAGGTCAAAGTAAGCAAGTCAAGGTCACATTGTTCTGTATTTGATACGTGCTGTTGTTTGTTGTGCCTCCCCTTGTCTGTTTCTTGGGGGATCATGGGACAGTCGACCGGGTGCAATTCATGGGTGTGTCGTGAATGAATTTGTAAGAATATAACGCAAGCAAGATGTATTACCGATGTTCCCTTCAGATGGATACAAGCTAGATGTACTACCGCTGTTCCCTTCTGATGGATACAAGCGAGATGTATTACCGTTGTTCCCTTTGATGGATACAAGCGAGATGTATTACCACTGTACCCTTCTGATGGATACAAGCGAGATGTATTACCGTTGTACCCTTCAGATGGATACAAGCGAGACCGATGACCGGAAATAGGGAACTGCGTTCGTGTTTTCACAGTGCCTGTAATCCAGTGCATGTTTTTGAGTACCCTTACTCGTACTTTTTCCGTGGGTACTTGTACTCGCACTTGGACCGAGGGTGCTTTGTACTCCTAGTCTTACTTGCAACTCTATTAAAGTGTGCGTACTTGTACTTGAACCTTGTGCACTTGTTCTTGCACATTGTGTACTTGTACTTGCACCTTGTGTACTTGTACTTACACCTTGTGTAATTGCACTCGCATCTGTGCTAACAATCAGTACCCGGAACACCAGTGCTGGCTACTGTTATTGTTGGCTCGTGCGTGTAGCAAACTTCCATTTGTTTACTAATTAGGTTTGTCAAAAAAAAGGGGGGGGGACAACGATTAACAGTATGGGAATATTCCGCCCACTCACTCATACACCCACCTATCAATATAAGCAATAAGACGCCCAGTCATTAACTTGGCGTTATTCAGGACTAATTAGACCTCATTTGTGAACACAGAAAATGACCATCTCACCTTTTGACCATCGCATACGCCCCTCCCGCGCCCCCATGCCTTAAACTTTTTTTTGTGTGTCTCATACTCACCCCGCCTCCCTTCACCAGACCCTCACGCACCCACTGTTAGTTTACACCTATGTTATCTGACGTCAAGCTAGCAAGGGGGAGTGAAATTGATTTACTGCGGTTAGAAGGCGGGCGGGGGGGTTGTGTTTTAGTTAGGGTGCAGAGAGGGAATGGGGCGTTGTTGCTGTGGCTGGTGGTGGGGGGTGTGTAAGAGGGCCGTGAATGTTAAACAACATTCTTCAGTGTAATGTTTGCGGGGAAGTGAAAAAAAAAAAAGAAATGGGGGAGGGGCGTTTATCTCCCAAACAAAGCAACAATACTGACTTTAGACAGACTCTGGCTTTGCGTCATCAATTCACACGGCATCCCTCACTCACTCATTAACTCACTCACTCACACAGGCTCACTCACTCATTCATTCTCACAAACATACTCACTCACTCTTCACACAAACACACACACTCACTCACTCATTCACACAAACATACTCACTCATTCACACAAATACACTCACTCACTCATTCACACAAATTCACTCACTCATTTATTCACACAAACATACTCACTCATTCACACAAATTCACTCACTCACTCATTCACACAAATTCACTCACTCATCCATTAACACAAATTCACTCACTTACTCATTCACACAAATTCACTCACTCACTCATTCACACAAAATTCGCTCACTCACTCACTAATTCACACAAACTTACTCACTAATTCACACAAATCTACTCACTCATTCACACAAACTCACTCACACACTGAGCGCGGACACAACGTCCATAATTTATCACTTCCGTGAGTATCAATAAGTCACCAACACTGTACCATGTCTGTCACCAACACTGTACCATGTCTGTCACCAACACTGTACCATGTCTGTCACCAACACTGTACCATGTCTGTCACCAACACTGTACCATGTCTGTCACCAACACTGTACCGTGTCTGTCACCAACACTGCACCATGTCTGTCACCAACACTGTACCGTGTCTGTCACCAACACTGCACCATGTCTGTCACCAACACTGCATCATGTCTGTCACCAACACTGCACCAAGTCTGTCACCAACACTGCACCATGTCTGTCACCAACACTGCACCATGTCTGTCACCAACACTGCACCATGTCTGTCACCAACACTGTACCATGTCTGTCACCAACACTGTACCGTGTCTGTCACCAACACTGTACCGTGTCTGTCACCAACACTGTACCGTGTCTGTCACCAACACTGTACCGTGTCTGTCACCAACACTGTACAGTGTCTGTCAGTAATCGTTTAACTACAAAAACATATTATTCACATAAAAAACAAACAAAATCAATCTGTAGAACATTATCAGCTTCAGGGTTCTACTAGTCCCAGTAATTTTGTGTTGGACTGAATGTTTAGAATATCGATGGATCGATAGATTAAATATTGCATGCACCTTATCAATAATATAAATAATGATTTTAATCTTAGCTTCTATTTTAATTTTAATTTTATTTATCTACTTTCGACATTTATTTTTTTCTCTTTACGAGGCGGGCAAAAACCTGTGACTTTTGTGTTTTGCAGTGAATAATAAAACACTGAAGTTGACGGCTTGGTTGAACAGGTGTTTTTTGTTACATGTCTTCTGTGGTTTTTTTTTTTTCTGTCTTTCTCTCTCGCCCTCTTCTCTCTCTCTCTCTCTCTCTCTCTCAATCTGTCGTGGTTTATGATTGACGCTTGTGTGCACTTAGAAAATATACTCACGGTAAGGGTCGAGATCTCACACGCTCACACACACACACACACACACATGCGTGAAATATGAAATGTGCTCATTCAAAGACAGAGAAATCTAGCATCCTCAATGGTGCTGACGAAGCTAAAGCCTAGATTTGATACCGCATTATTGGCTACTAGCATATGCAGGCTGATGGAGATAAATCCTAGATTCGATACCGCATTATTGGCTACTAGCATATGCAGGCTGATGGAGATAAATCCTAGATTCGATACCGCATTATTGGCTATTAGCATATACAGGCTGATGGAGATAAATCCTCGATTCGATACCGCATTATTGGCTACTAGCATATACAGGCTGATGGAGATACATCCTAGATTCGATACACTGTACTGCCTACTAGATATCGTTGCTGACTGAAATAACACATTTCATAAATGGCTGAGTAAGCAGAATTAAATTGTATAAGTTATGGACTTAAAACAAAAGATTTTATTCGCGGTTTGAACCCGGGGCCCGCTATGACGAGGACTGAGTGCCTCCACACCGTACGACCACCACGTCTCAATGGGCAAAATAAACTTAATCAGCCTGGGTAGAGTTGTGTATCCAAGGAATGAAAGACAAAATAATCGATTAACAAGGGACGACCACTCCACATGCGTGGCACCGAGTAGCCAGTTCGTTAAGATGACCCTGATTCCAGCATCAATCAATCAATCAACCAATAGATCAATCAACTTATGTATCTAATAAAATCTATCTATTGGTGAGAGGTTTACAATGTGAGAGGTTTAGATTGTGAGAGGTTTACATGGTGAGAGGTTTACGTTGTGAGAGGTTTACACGTTGAGAGGTTTACAGGTTGAGAGGTTAAAAAGGAGAGAGTTTTACAATGTGAGAAGTTTACAATGTGAGAGGTTTATAGTGTGATAGGTTTACATGGTGAGAGGTTTACATGGTGTCCATCCGATTGATATTGTAACACCCCTGTGAACAGGTAAAGGTAAGCAGGAAGGAACCAAAAAAAAACCCACCATATTTCCTTTACATTTCCCCCGTAAACAGTTTACTCAACTTTCACAACTGATGCGCACCCTTACGGTTCACTCCCCGTGGGTCATCGGGCAAGTTGTGAGCAATCGAAAAGCAAAAAAAAAACAAACCCGACGTGTCCTAGTCCGCGCCTATTGAGCTGAGTCATAATGACCCAGGTTTGTGGTGTTAACTCCCCTTCCACCCCACCCCCACCCCACACACACCCCAATACCTTGCTTAATTAGTATTGAGGTTTCATTTTAAAAGGTCAGAGGCAAAAGACATTGCCTAAACACACATACACACATTACAATTACATTACCAGCTATTGGCCGCGCTTCCCCCACCATCCCGTCCCTTCGGTAGTGAAATGCCGGTTAGCCTTTCCCGGAGCGGATTATAACAATGGCTCAACATCCACCACGCCAAAAAAAGAATAATTAAAAAATACTGAAGTAGGGAAAATGTGCCTCCCCCTTTCTAGTTTGTATAAAGTAATTGCCGTCCCTCCCTTTCTAAGACCCTGCTTTCCCTCAGTACATATCCGGGGAAAAAAAACTAGACAAAGGAGCACTGGACACACATTCTAACCCCCCCCCCCCCCCCCACCCCGTCAATCCTTAGAGTTAAAAGAAAACTTGGTCATATTTAATCATCCAGCAGTGCTAAATGGTATTGATATGTAGCACCTTATCCCATAATAGCAGATTTACAGTTATGAAGTTAGAATCCGACAGAAGAAAAACCAAACCAAACCTAGAAACCGAACCAGGTGCGTGGAGTTTTATGTCAGTAAGGGGCAGTCACCCTCACTGCACAAGTCCGAACCATCGCCTTTTTGCTCCACTGATTTACTCTCTCCCCCGGATGTGACCCTTTCAAGATAACAACAATACTGACGTCGTCGAATAAGGTCAGAGGTCGTGATCTCAAACCGCTCGGTCCCGCTAGGCGCACTGGGTATCGGGAATTTTTCCGATCCTAGGCCAGCCACCGTAATGGCTTAGAGTCTAATGAACACTACCGAAAGAGCAGAGCCGAAGCTAGCTATTGTGGCGCCCTGTGCAAGTTAATTTTTTTTTTTTTCTGCGCCTTCCTCCCAAACTGGAAAGTGTAAAAAAAAAACATTAAACAGCGCTCTTTCGGCGCCCCTCACTAGTTCAACGCCTTTTATTTGTCGCAAAATCCACAGTATCCTTCCCATGCTGTTTCGGATGAAATACAGAAGTCGGTTATTTTGTTGTTATAGTGACATTTATATCACTATGCCCCCCCCTTGCCTGCATTCGGAACGCTTTAAGGTCATGCAGCACAGTCTCCCCCACCATACCCCAAGTTGAAAGGGCCCCGACCCCCCCCCCCTTTCATTTCTTCCCCCCCATACACACACACACCAAATCAGTGCATCGTACGTTTGAAATCATATGTTTTTTGTAAAAACTTTCTTGCGAATTTACTGTTGGTAGTCGGGTGGTGAGGGGGAAAGGGGTGGAAAGGGTCAAAACTCGTTTTTTTTTATGTAGACCTACAAGGTCAAGGTCATCATGACAGTCTCTCTTCACACACACATTCGCACATATATATACAATGACATGCAAGCTATATATTTGAGTGAGTATATTATTACCCTGTATTAGCTCCCTATTATTCTTCTCGACGGATTCCTTGAACAGCTGCAGACTTCAAGAAAAAGGGTGAGCGAGAAACAGAGACCGAGAGAGAGAGAGAGACAGAGAGAGATGGGGATGGGGAAGGGGGAGAGAGAGAGAGAAAGAGAGAGAGAGAGAGAGAGAGAGAGGGAGAGGGAGAGAGAGAGAGAGAGAAGTACACACAAAGTGTAGGTGGGTGTCAGACAAAACGAATCTGTCTTTACACACCTGACATTAAGGGCTTTCCCACAGCGATAAGACCCCCACCCCACCCCACCCCCCGGGCTACTTGCACCGATGTAAACTTTTTTTTTTATTTTTTACAAATTTCTGATATCCAGAGAGGAGGGAGACAGAGAGAGAGAGATAGAGAGAGAGAGAGAGAGAGAGAGCTACGTGGATTGATCTGTACCCGCGGGTGTCGAACAGTAACCTATACCCTGGTCATCCAACCTGTGGAATGTTGTACCGCATACAGCACGAATCTCTCAAACAGGAAAACTTGTACCCTAGCAACTTGAAAAAAACAAAACAAAACAAAACTGGTAGCTTTTCGTGTAGACAGACAAATTGACTGACTCAAAGAAAAACGGTCATGTGGTAGATAGATAGATAGATAGATAGATAGATAGATAGATAGATAGATAGATAGATAGATAGATAGATAGATAGATAGATAGATAGATAGATAGATAGATAGATAGATAGATAGATAGATAGATAGATAGATAGATAGATAGATAGATAGATAGATAGATAGATAGATAGATAGATAGATAGATAGATAGATAGATAGATAGATAGATAGATAGATAGATAGATAGATAGATAGCGTGAAAATTCTACAGCAGGGGCCAGGCAATAGCAGGGGAGTAAGGTAATACATTTTACTAAGTAGAACAAATAAGCAGGGGGGGGGAGGTAATACATTTTACTAAGTAGAACAAATAAGCAGGGGGGGAAGGTAATACATTTTACTAAGTAGAACAAATAAGCAGGGGGGAAGGTAATACATTTTACTAAGTAGAACAAATAAGCAGAGGGGGGGCCAGACAAAACGCAGTGGGGCTCCGCCCCCTCCCGCACGCTACGGGCCTGCTATGGGGGTGAACGCGACAAAATTTGCATAACTTTTTATCAGCGGCATGTTTGCGTGGCGCAATTACAAAAATGTGTGTCTCGTGTGATACTATCTTAATAGGGTGCCGGAGCCGTGCCGGAAAAAAATTTGGCGGCTCCGCAAGCCTGATGATGGTGATGATGATGATGATGAGACTACCTATTCTTTTCAATTGAAATTGCCTGTATATAGTTTATGGAACTAACAGACTATATGGAATCTGAATAAAAAAGTTAGATTTAAAGGATAAAAAAATCCGATTTCAATATCGACTCCGATACTCCAAAAAGATCCGATTGCCGATTCCGATTTCCTTGAAACCGACAATCACTAATCGTGATGCAAATGACTTGACTGCCGCATGACTGCACCGTAAATATGATTTAATGACTTTAAAAAATTACATCCATCTTATTTGTCGGTTGCTCTTTTTTTTGTTGTTGTCAAAAAACGGAATGATAAAAATTGTCAAATATATTTGAAATTTTAAAATAAAACAAAAAAAAAAAACAAAGTTGCTGAGCGCGCTAAAGCAGATACATGACGTCTGCTGTGGGTTACGTCTCGTCTGCGTACTGCGCGTTATCAGAACCCGGTCATAAACTAGCGACCTGACGGACTTTTGATATAGGTCGGTGCGTTTACAAAACTAATCCACGGAAGTTGGGCGACGGAAAAGGGGGAAGGGGGGGGAAGGGGGGCGGAGTCAGAGAGTATAAAAATAATGTCAAAGGTCAAAATATCAATGACATGCGCATGGCGATATATGTAGCACAAAAGAAGAAGGGGGGGGGGGGGGAAGGAAACAGAGAGAGAGATGGAGAGATGTAACGGACGGTTACGTACGGTTAAAGGTAGCAGATGATAGATTACATCCCAAAAGGCTGGGGTCTTTTTTTTTTTTAAACTACTGTTGGATAATTTGTTTAGGAAGTAGCAATATCCATAATAAATAAATGCTACACACAACCTTCTGGTATTCCAACATCTGTTTCGTGTTGGGTGGGCAAGTGGGCCTCCACCACCACCCCCCCTCGCCAACCCCTAGCTCCCTCCCAGCACCCTCCGTACAACTGATGTGCCATTATTTTCTACAGTGCAATTTCAAACTTGGACTCTTGAACAGACGTCTGCTGAGACTGGCCTATGAAATATTACTGACAGGAAGTGGATACTCTGTGTTATAAATAAGTCAAACCCAGTAGCACAATACTCGTTATTGTCACCAGGGTAGGAATCTAAACACGCCCCTTTCATGTGCAAAAAAAAAAGTAGTTAAGTAATGAAAATGTCGCCACTGTTAGGTGGCAATGTAAATGTGCATGTTTGCGTGTTTTATGAATAATTGAATACCTTTTGTGTGTGCGTATGTGTGTTTAATGTGTGTTTATATTTATGTATGTATGTGGGCTAATATGTTGTTATGCATTTATGCTCGTATGTATGTGTATGTGTGTGTGTTTGTGTGTTTATGCTTGTATGTATGTGTGTGTGTTTGTGTGTTTATGTTTGTATGTATGTGTGCGTGTTTGTGTGTTTATGCTTGTATGTATGGGTGTGTGTTTGTGTGTTTATGCTTGTATGTATGTGTGTGTGCTTGTACGTTTTTAGGTAAATTTGTAAGTACATTTGAGTGCGCGTGTTTGAGTTGTATACATACGTGCTGGTGTGTGTGACAGATTATAAATGTACATTAATGTGTGCTGGTGTGTGTGTGACAGATTATAACTGTACATTAATGTGTGCTGGTGTGTGTGTGACAGATTATAACTGTACATTAATGTGTGCTGGTGTGTGTGTGACAGATTATAACTGTACATTAATGTGTGCTGGTGTGTGTGTGACAGATTATAACTGTACATTAATGTGTGCTGGTGTTTGTGTGTGTGACAGATTATAACTGTACATTAATGTGTGCTGGTGTGTGTGACAGATTATAACTGTACATTAATGTGTGCTGGTGTGTGTGACATATTATAACTGTACATTAATGTGTGCTGGTGTGTGTGTGACAGATTATAACTGTACATTAATGTGTGCTGGTGTGTGTGTGACATATTATAACTGTACATTAATGTGTGCTGGTGTTTGTGTGTGTGACAGATTATAACTGTACATTAATGTGTGCTGGTGTGTGTGTGACATATTATAACTGTACATTAATGTGTGCTGGTGTGTGTGTGACATATTATAACTGTACATTAATGTGTGCTGGTGTGTGTGTGTGTGTGACAGATTATAATTGTACATTAATGTGTGCTGGTGTGTGTGTGACATATTATAACTGTACATTAATGTGTGCTGGTGTGTGTGTGTGTGTGACATATTATAACTGTACATTAATGTGTGCTGGTGTGTGTGACAGACGACAGATTATAACAGTACATTAATGTGTGCTGGTGTGTGTGTCTGGAAAAGATGAAGTGACAACTCGAAAGAATTTACTGATGCCAACAGAGTGGACATTAGAATGCAGACGATGTACGCTATTCAATGATACCTTTTCGTTCATTTTATTACAGTGAACTGGTCAGCATTAATCCACAACCCCAGTATTAATCCACACACACATACACACACACATACACACACACACATACACATACACACACACACTCCTCCCCCAAGCCCAAAATAGAAAGAAAAAAAACATTAGCCAAATTACGTTTGCAGTTTTTTGACCAGTGATGAATGACTTAACAGCCAGGGTGTGACCCACGGGACTGGCTCTCGCTCGTTGACCCTCTCGGGGCTAAGCCTGGAGGATGGGGAGGGGGGCTTGCTAGCGATGAACTTGGGATTGGGGTGAGATGGAGGATTGACGTGATTCCCCCCCCCCCCCAATCAACTACATCCCACTAACCTTAAAGTCATGAGCAGTGACACACTTTAAATCAACTTTAAAAAAAGAAATTCATTCATAATACACTGAAATATAAAAGTTTATTGACACAGTCTGTTGAGAGACTCAGTCTATTGAGAGACTCGGTCTATTGAGAGGCGCGGTCTATTGAGAGACAGTCTATTGAAAGACGCGGTCTATTGAGAGATGAAGTCTGTTGAGAGGCACAGTCTATTGAGAGACAGAGTCTATTGAGAGGTACATTCTATTGAGAGATACAGTCTATTGAGAGGCAAAGTCTGTTGAGAGACGCGGTCTATTGAGAGGCACAGTCTATTGAGAGACGCGGTCTATTGAGATATATTCTATTGAGAGGCACAGTCTATTGAGAGGCACATTCTATTGAGAGACGCGGTCTATTGAGAGAAATGCGATTGTCTCTCCCTTCTTCTCCCCTTTCTCTTTGTCTCTTCCTCTCCACCTCACTCTCTCTCTCTGTCTCTCGCTCTATATACTTCTGCTTCCTGGGACATTATCCAAAAACACACAAATAAATAAATTGAATTGCCTATCTTTTATCGCCGGCTAGATGGCTAAGCTGATCAATACTTGAAAGCATTTGTGACACATTCTTTTATATCCTGTCCCAACATTATTACATCCCAACCCCCCCCCACACACACACCCCCAACCAATCCCTTGGCAACGTCTTGTACAAAGTTTGCCCATTCTGGGTAACTAAATGTCAAAAAGAGAAAATAGAAATAATAAAAAATTTGGTCAGACAACGTGTCTGCGGTTTCCCCCCCCCTCGCCCCCGGCCTTTTTCATTGGTCGCTCAGGGTAACATTGTATTGATCTGTCTTGTTGTTGATTGGTTGGTTTTGTTTTGTTTTGTTTTCCACATTTGAGATGAACACATCAGAGATGAACCGAATATTCACGTACCATTGGGTGGATGTAAATGTCTGTTTGTAAACAGTGCCGCCGAGAGTGGGAAGGGGGGGGGGCAAATGCCCAGGGGTCCGGCGAGTTTTAGTGCGAGGTTTAGGGGCCCGGACTGAGCTGGCTAATCAACTTTTGAAAATATTATTATCAGCACGGGGGGGGGTCGCGACAGACCTGCCCAGGGGCCCGAAATTTCTGTCGGTGGGCCTGTTTGTAAACACCACATAATAGAGAAAATAAGTTGTATGCATCTAACGTGATGGGGTGGGGGGGTTGAAATTATTGTTACGATAGTTACTTTATTCTTGTGTATAATGTCAAACAAGGGCGCTAACCAAAACGTTCACTTCAATCACTGTAAACAATAAACAGTGAGTACCAGAAAGGGCTATCAAATTTTTCAATGTCCGGTGTTCTCTGTTGAGGTAAGCCCAACGGGTACGGAGGAAGGGAGGGGGGGGGGACTCTGGTTAAAAACAAATATTTCTCCACCTCCATCTCCCCTGTTTTTCTTTTTGTGCCTTTAACAGACATCTAGATTTAAGGGCGCCTCGCTGCAGCCTTACAGAAGCACGCCCTGACAGGTTTCGCCTCGCATCCCTCAAAATACAAGCCCATGTCCATTTACCGGCAGATCAACTGAAACCAGATGAATAAAAAAAAAAAGAAAGTTCAAGAAAGAGACAAAACCCTTTTTTTTTAATTTTTTTCGTTACCTGACAGACTACAAACAGGCCAGTCAGTCTCAACAGACTTCTGGTGAATTTTGTCTCTATTTGGCAGACATGGATTCCTTCAATGATCTCAAGGGGAAGAAACTCTAATCGCATTTAAAACGAATCAGACGTCGCGCTAAAAATTTGAAATAAAAAAAAAACGTTGAACGGAAAGAGAAAAAAAATAAAATAGAGGCGAAAACACTTTCGCCAGATTTTTTTTTATATTTTTTTGTTTTAAATCTTTGAAATTGAAATAAGATATTGGCCAGGGAATGGGTGGTGGCGGGGTGGTTAGGTGAAGAAAAAAAAAACAGTTTACTTTACAAATTTCTTTAAGTGGTTGTTAATTTTACGGCCGCTATCAATTTAAAAAATCTGTTAGATCAGCGCTATGGAGGGAAGGACAAATCACTTTGAGTTATTGCGTTGAATTTTGACGTCTGCACTCATAAGAACACAGGAACGGTGGATAGATAAAAATTAAAGCAAAAAATAAATAAATAAGGAGTGTTTTAATCAATTTTTTTTTATTCATTTATTTTACCACATTTATTGCGATATTAAATGAAATATCTTGATGTGCGTGTATTGTAAGAGTTATATAAGTTGAACAAGTTATCTTTACATACGTAGGTGTAATATGAATGGATAAATAGATAGATAGATAGATAGATACATTAGATAGATAGATAGATAGATAGTTAGATAGATAGATATACAGATAGATAGATAGATAGATAGATAGATAGATAGATAGATAGATAGATAGATAGATAGATAGATAGATAGATAGATAGATAGATAGATAGATAGATAGATAGATAGATAGATAGATAGATAGATAGATAGATAGATAGATAGATAGATAGATAGATAGATAGATAGATAGATAGATAGATAGATAGATAGATAGATAGATAGATAGATAGATAGATAGATAGATAGATAGATAGATAGATAGATAGATAGATAGATAGATAGATAGATAGATAGATAGATAGATAGATAGATAGATAGATAGATAGATAGATAGATAGATAGATAGATAGATAGATAGATAGATAGATAGATAGATAGATAGATAGATAGATAGATAGATAGATAGATAGATAGATAGATAGATAGATAGATAGATAGATAGATAGATAGATAGATAGATAGATAGATAGATAGATAGATAGATAGATAGTGTATTGTGTGTATCTCAAAAGTTTACGTGTGTGTGTGTACATACATCAACAATGATTACTGTCTCTAGGCTAACACAACATCTAATCCTATTATCCAAGGCAACTCAAATTTGACCAGAAAATTGAAAACAATGTAATCCGATTATCTTATTGCTTTCAAGGCTCTTACCTAGTCAGATGCTCTGAAAGTTTTAATATGGACTACATTGTGTAATTTAGCCACTCAAATACACTTAAGTCAAAGCACTCAAATACAGTTAAGTCAAAGCACTCAAATACAATTTGGTAAAGTCACTCAAATACAATTTGGTCTAATCACTCAAATACAATTTGGTCAAGTCACTCAAATACAGTTTGGTCAAAGCACTCAAATACGCTTAGGTCAAAGCACTCAAATACAATTTGGTCTAACCACTCAAATACAATTTGGTCAAATTACTCAAATTCAAATTTGGCCCAAGCACTCAAATACAGTTTGGTTAAAATGTTCATGAATCATTCTTCTATATCCTAACCCCTAACCCTAACCCTACCACAGATTAGTTTTCTAGATGTTGCAAGTAAAGTTTTAAAAAATATAAACCTGTTCTAAATGCGACGATAAAATTTACACAAAAAAGGTTGCTGTCTAATTCTATGAATAAATGATTCTTAGAAATCGTCATATTCATATTTGAATAATTTATGCACAGGTCAAATAATTGGGTCAAATAATAATTTTTAAAAAAAAACAGTAATAGTAATATAAAAAAATTAAAAAGTTGACTTAGCCCTAGAATGGCAGATGAAGTGTGGAATTAGTTCACCTAGCCCTAGAATGACAGATGAAGTGTGGAATTAGTTCACTTAGCCCTAGAATGGCAGATCAAGTGTGGAATTAGTCCACTTAGCCCTAGAATGGCAGATGAAGTGTGGAATTAGTTCACCTAGCCCTAGAATGGCAGATGAAGTGTGGAATTAGTTCACCTAGCCCTAGAATGGCAGATGAAGTGTGGAATTAGATCACCTAGCCCTAGAATGGCAGATGAAGTGTGGAATTCGTCAATGTCTGTCCATTTAAAGCTGGGGGTGGGCTTAATGTACATTGACCTGGATAAATTACCTTGGCTCTCACCGAGCATCGAACCCGTGACTCTCACGTCGACAGTCCAGCTCTCTTACTCTCTCAGTCGGTCTCTCTCTCTCTCTCACACACACTCTCTCTCTCCTTATCTTTGTCTCTCTCTCTGTCTCTCTCTTCTCTCTCTACCTATCTATCTCTGGTTGTCGGTCTCTCTCTTTCTCTGTCTGTCTGTCAGTATGTCTCTCTCTCTCTCTCTCTCTCTCTCTCTCTCTCACTCACTCACTCTCTCTTTATCTTTGTCTGTCTGTCTGTCTCTCTCTCTATATATATATCTGTCTCTGTCTGTCGGTCTCTCTTTCTCTGTCTGTCTATCTCTCTCTCTCTCTCTGTCTTTCTCTCTCCGAGCTCTCTTAGTTGCGGGCTGAGACTTAGTCTTATAGAGCCCGTGAGATCAGACTCTCTGTGTCCCTCAACATCTGGTAGCTGCCATAAAAGGCCAATGGCCAGCAAAGATCCCCGTCTGGTCCACTCTGTGGTCCGCCAGCCCCGGGGCACTCAAGCAGCACATGTTCCACGGTTTCCTCAACCTCCCTAGCGAGATTCAACTTCCCAAAGTACGCACCGATAAGGACAATGGCCAGCAAGCTAACCGACTGGTCCACTCTGTGGTCCCCGAATACGCACCGATAAGGACAATGGCCAGCAAGCTAACCGACTGGTCCCCTCTGTGGTCCCCGAATACGCACCGATAAGGACAATGGCCAGCAAGCTAACCGACTGGTCCCCTCTGTGGTCCCCGAATACGCACCGATAAGGACAATGGCCAGTGCAAAAACTGGGAAACGAATGCCTATCCCGCCCCACACCCTACCCCACTATGGGTCAGTCTTGGACGGCCGCTCCATTTGCCCGTCACCCCATAATCCCAACTCGAGAACAACTGATTGCGTTAGTCGAGCGCTTTCCCCCGCTCAGCCATATGTCCCACATCAAACGTCAATATAAAGCGCTACACAACAGAGGCGTACCTAAGGTGTGGGGGGGGATGGGGGTGCACATTCGAAAGTCCCCCCTAAGACCCAGCTTGGGGGGGGGGCAATTTTTTTTTTTACATTAAATATTAAGTACATTATCTCATGTCGTGGTGTAGAATGTCGAAAAGCAGGGGCCTCCAAAGAGGCCAAGCCCCTGCCCCCCCCCAATCCATAGGTTTGGCACTGCTACACAATTTCAATGTATATCCAACGTGCATAGTTATCTTGGTTGCCTAGGTCACAATACTTTTAGTTAATTTTACCAATACATTTATGAACGCGTTAAAGAAATCGATCTGCTTGATGGAGCGTGGCCATATCTGTACAACGCTAATGGCGGAAAAAAAAACTGTTTGAGGATTCGAACCGGACACTTCCATTGATGTGAGTCTAATCTCTAAACCCTCGGCCAATGATATGTAACAATATGATAATGTTACTTACCAACTATATTATTTATCCATCTGTCTTTGCACTAAAGTATCCGTTCCTCAGCATCGCAATATCAACAGATGAAGGGAACTGACCAGTGGTCAAGAGCACGTAGAAACAAATTACGTCCGAAATTCCCAACGCTAAAAGGCCTAAAATGGCTGGTCTTCTAAATAGATTTTCACTTTGTTATTTAAACTTTGCTGATGTTTTATTGAAGGTTGCTAATAAAATTAAAAAAAAAAAAATAAGAATGTAAAACTGCAATCGAATGTAATCTTGATATAAATTTCCAAAAATAGCTGCAGAGATTTTCGCACCAAAACTTGGTGAATTAAATACACGGAATAAAAACCATTCAATGAAGATCAACTCTCTAAAAAAAGTCCATTAAAAAGTGCACATGACGTGGCGATTAGCCTCCCTTTGATAGATAACACGGTTATTAGAAGTATCGCACACAAAATACATTTTCAAATCCGAATCAGAAAAAAGAAAGACACACAATTTTTTTTTTGTTTCGCAGTATTTTGGGTTTTGTTTTTTTTTTTTCAGATAGCACTTTTTCAATGAAACGTTTTTTTTTTGCTGTTGTGAACGGATAGAGGGGCGACAATCTACTACACTGGCCACGAGTAGTATACGGGAGTTTTGGTTCTTAGTGGAAAGAAAAAAAAGGGGGGGGGGGCGGCAGGGAATGGACGTGACGCGAGCGCTGTCGAGAGCGGCACAGAGAGAGAAAGAGAGAGAGAGAGAGGGTGGTACACGTAAAGCAGGAGGGAGAGTGTTGTGGGGGGAGGGGTGCGGATGGCGGTGGGGGTGGGGGAGGGTGGAGTCAAGACAGTCGATAGACCTGCTACCGTGAAGAGCTCTGGAATTCTGCACTGCTCGCAGTCCGACAACGGGTTATGATATTTGTCGTCCTTTAGCAAAGTCTAGTGGGGATGGGGCTGGGGGGGGGGAGAGAGGGGTGAGATGGAGAGGGCGTATCTACTGGACAGTGCAGCGATATGACGGAATTAGAATCGGGGGGCGGATTTAATTTACGAGTCCCGGGGGTGGGAGATAAACTCGGTTACAGCAGGAAATAGGGAGAGGAATAAATATATATCTATATATAAAGAGAGAGAGAGAGAGAGAGATGGAGAGAAGATGGACAGACAGAGAGAGGAAGAGTGAGGAAGAAGACGCAGCAGGGTACCGAATACTCCATCATCGCCTCATCCACTTCTCACCCGTCTCCCCCCATCCCACAACTCCCCCCCGTCAATTCCCCCCCACAACCCCACCCCCAAAAAAATATATGCCGCTAATCTGAATCAACGCCAGCGCCTCTGTGGGGGGCCAGGGGAGTAATTGATAGTGAAAGCGCCCCGGTGTGAGTAACAAGTCGATCATTTTCACTGCAGACAGAGAGAGAGAGAGAGAGAGAGAGAGACAGAGAGAGAGAGGGAGAGAGAGAGAGAGAGAGAGAGAGAAAGAGTGAGTGAGAGAGACGAACAGACTGATATACGTGCCCACATAGGAGACTTTATGTTTATAGCGGAGAACTCTGACCCCCAAACCCCCTCCCTCACAGATAAAACTGCTCTATTTGGTGTCTATATATAGAAACACAGCAAGGTCAAGGACAACATTATATATTTATAATACTCAACTCAAGTCAGAATTATTTCTGTTATAGTGTGGAGTGGGTTGCGGAGGTGGGTGTACATGGGGGGGGGGGGGGGGAATAGTGGTGACTTCTGCTCTTGTCATCGTCAGATAGTCGATTCACTTCACCGTTCCATGAGGTCATAGTTAACACAGTGTGTGTTATTCTAATAAGGTCAAATGTGAATCGTGAAAACGCAGAGTAAAGTTGGATGGACAGAATCTGGGAAATGGGGGGGGGGGGAGAATAGCGATGGGCTACGACCACCTATTGTAGGAGGAGGGGGATCAAATTTTAAAGTCCCCCGGGCCCCAACTTGAGGGGGGGGGCAAAAAATATTTGTATTTTAAATATTAAATACATTATCTCATGTCATGGTGTCGAATGTCAAAATGCAAGGGCCCCCAAAGAGACCAAGCTCCCCCCCGGGCCCCCAAATCCATAGGATCGGCACTGGACGCCCATGAGAATTATTCTAATGTTGAATGAATGCTTCTGCCGGACAGAAACTCTCTTAGATTCTATGAGCCTCTGACGGGACTGTTGTTTTATGGTGGTACCCTTCGTTCATCCCCCCCGTAGCCGACAGTGCAATGTCTATGGAGGCACCACGGGAAACTTTATCCATGACCTGAAATATCCATCGGTCGATCCAGTGACCCTCAAGTCGACAGTCCAGCGCTTTACCACACGACCCCCCTCGAGGAAACAGACAGACAGACGAACAAGTAACTAGCCAAGTGACCTAGAAGTCGGAAATGCATAGGAAAATGGAGTCAGACAGACAAATAGAAAATTTAGAAACAAAATTATACTGACAAGTTAAATGCCAGACACATCGTCAGAGAAATAGCCGAGAATAGAAACACAGGCAGAAATGACAGACATACGCCATAGACAGACAGGCGGAGAAGACAAAGATTCGGGAGAAACCGTTTCAAAAGATGGCGGAAGATCATCGAGACAGACCAAATAGACAGACATATGCTGACAGGATGGGCATTCAATATAACAAGACATGTATTAAATAGACATAATATAATAGATTTAACTCCTTTCTCCCTCTATTTTGAATGGTCACGTGTTTCAACAAGAAACAAACAAAAACTTTTTCTATCGGTGCGGTAAAACTAAGGGGATGAAACTCCTAATGAAAGGCTGGGGTCAGCCATGTTATTACTCACTGGATAATTATCTCCCCCTAGCCCATCAACTTATAAAGTGCAGACTACACGTTTGTTCACTCTGTCTAACGGAACTCTCGCCGACAGGGGTAGCCAAGGGTACACAACTCTTCACGCCGTCAACACTTGTTTACATATGGAGGAGGCGACGAGATGGCCAAAGTTATCTTCCCTTGTTCAACGCAGATGGTTTCCCCCCCTCCCCAACCTCCTCCTTTCAAACAACATATGGCGCTGGGGTTTTCATCGATGTTGTCCAACTTTTAAGTAGGCTGTGGTTGGGGGTGAGGGGGTGGTAGGAGGACCCCGGGGGGGGGGGACGTGGGTAGATGACGTTTTGCGAAACCGCTTTCCGGGACAGAAATGAAAAGAATACGCTTTCCGGGACCGATATTGAAAGCAGACAATGGAGTACTCATTACCGGAAATAAGGTTCAATCTAAACAAATAAAAATGATCGCTTTATTAAAAGGATCAAAAGGTTGGTAAACAGCCATTAGTAGCGTAGGTAGCAAAGGTAGCATTAGTAGTAGCATTGACAGCATAGGTAGCATTGGCAGCATAGGTAGCATTCATAGTATTGGTAACATTAGCAGCACATGTAATATTAATATCATAGATAGCATTAGTAGCATAGGTAACATTAGTAGCACATGTAATATTAATATCATAGATAGCATTAGTAGCATTGGTAGCATAGTAGCATAGGTAGCATTAGTAGCATAGGTAACATTGGTAGCACATGTAATATTAATATCATAGATAGCATTAGTAGCATTGGTAGCATAGTAGCACAAGTAGCATTAGTAGCATATGTAGCATTGTTAGCATTCGTAGTATATGTAGCATAAGTAGCATAGGTAGCTTCAATAGCAAAGGTAGCATTAGTAGCATTGGTAGCAGAGGCCGAGGAGGTACCCATGCAGGGATGCGAACCCCTTACCCATACCAATCTGACGACAAACACCCCCCCTCCCTAATTTCATCTCTTACCTTCTCTGATATACGATCCTGGCTCTGCTATGAAACGCCCCCCCCTCTTAACATTCCTGTATTACCCTTTTTCTTTTTCAATTTTCCCACACTCGAAGTGACCAGTCGTCATGACCCCCCCACACACACACACTCCCCCCCCCTTCCCCTTAACCTACAGAATAGTGTTGTTTTCGTCGACGAAAACTAAAACTAAAACCTTCGTTAACGAAAATGTTGACTTTTCGTCAACGATAACTAAAACTAAAACTAAAATTATCAGCAAGACTAAAACTAGACGAAAACTAAATCTCGTAGACAAAAGACTGAATAAAAACTGAAACTAAAACTCCCCAACGAAATAAAAACTAAAATCCCCATTTATCGTCTTTTCCGGTATAATGTTGACACATGAAAGAAAGAACAACAAAAGATAAAAAAAAAAAAGAAAAATGACAGCCGACGATATAAATTTTGCTTTGAAAGTTTGAAATTGCCATGCGGTTAGATCAAAGAGTGTCGCTTTACAAGATACAGTCGATTCTGCTTAATTGGGACACATCGGGACCGAGGCTTTTTGTCCCAATTAAGCGGCTGTCCCAGTTAAACATACAAATTTACTATTGGCTTCTTGGTTTGGTTTCTTTGAGATATGTCCCACATAAGCGGTGTCCCAATAAAGCGGAATCCACTGTATTTTTTTTAAAATTTGTTGATGTTCATGTATTTCTATTCAATTAATTGTTTTTAACCACCCAAATTGTATTGTTTGTTGAACTCGGCATATTATTTAATAATATAATATGTGTTAATTATATGATATTGTTTTATTACAAAGTTTTCAATTTTAATTAAAACATACAGTTTTAGAATTTAATACCATTCAATTAATTATTTTTAATGAAATGTAGTAAATACTAAAAAAATGAATTAATAAATAAAAACAATTTATAAATATAAATAAGCACAAATGAATTAACAACTCAATTAACAAACATACACACAAGAATACAGCAAGGTATATAATTTATCACTATATAACCTATAAACACTTACAGTATATACATTTATATATATATATATATATATATATATATATATATATATATATATATATATGTGTGTGTGGGGGTGTGTGTGTGGGTGTGTGTATAACTGACAGATGGATAAAAAAATTAAGTTTTCTTTTCTGTCGTTCATTAAAACATTGAACAAATAGTTGACAGAAAGAAAGTAAATGAATGAAAGAATCTAAGAATAACATGTATAGACCTCGGCGCGCAAAGAGTCTTCAAAAGAAGATTAAAGCTAAATTTTTCCTTCAACTCGCCGACCGTGGTGTATTGATGGGGAGGTGGCTGTCGTTAATATTGGTAGAGTTGATGGCTGCTAGTAGGGATTGAATTTATGTAGATGACAATGTATTAAAATCGCTATTGTTTTTTTGCAAATAGTGACACTAGTAAAGTATCGGTATAGAGTATCGAAATTTTTTTGTTTAAATTGTATCGGCGATACACAAATCAATACTTGATACAAAAAGGATCGGCAATACAGCAACCAATAATAAAAAAGTATCGCCGTATACTGTATTGGCCGATACCGATACTTCGATACTAACAACCCTGAATATAAGTCATCAAAATAATAGAATTACTTCACTCTTCAAGTAAACTGTTGTTACTTAGTTTAGTTATTTCAGAGTTCTAGGTCTTAGAATAAACACGTTTGTTTTAATTTTGACTTACGTTTTCGATTTCTTATTGTTATTACGTTTTTAGTTGTTTTTTTTGTACATGCACTGCAAGTCTGCTAGTCTACAACATAGTCAAAAATTTAGTCATGGTATTGGCACATAACACAATGTGATAGTGTGACTTATAATGTGACAATGAAGTGAAATGACTCAGTTTCAGTACACTGAGCTGTCATCTCTGTGACTACTATTATTATGCTTCAATCTGTTTCAATAATTGGTCATGAACAATGATGTTATTTGTAATTGGTGTTTACAAGACTAAAACTAAAAGTGAAACTAAAATGAATAAGACGAAAACTAAAACTCTGGTGTTTTAGTCGACGAAAACTAAAACGAAAACTAAAATTGGGCCTAAAACTAAAATTAGACTAAAACTAAAATTATTACAGAAAAAACGAAATAAAAACTGAAACTAAAATAGGACCTGGGACTAAAACAACACTACTACAGAATGTATCTTTTAAAAAAGAACATGCATACGCCAATGGGGAAGAAAGATAACACAGAAATTCCTTCGTTCTTAACGCAGTTCTTCCCTTAACACCAAACCCCCCCCACCCCCCACAGCGCCCATCCACGGCCTGGGATGTGGCATCCGCCGGCGACTAATGGAGCTCATACTTCACCCCCCCTCCCTTTTCGAGTGGTCAGGTCATTCCAACACCATGTCTGGTGGACTGACCATCGGTCAGAAGGAAAAGGTTAAAGATAAAACAAAAATATATAAATAAAAAACCCTAAGCCTGTGTTGTTGGTGAGCGGTAGTAAAATATATCAGACCAGATGCTCACAGTCGTGGCTTTGAACTCCTTGTGCTAGATTGGTTGAATGCGTGGATCAACCCAGGTCTTAATGGCACCTGCAGCCCGCACTGCGTTGTCTATTTATAACTAACACTACAGTCATACAAACACTACAGTCATACAAACACTACAGTCATACAAGCACTACAGTCATACAAACACTATAGTCGATAGTGTCATGACCACGAGATGTATGCAGAGAACTTAAACACGAATGACCTGAAAAATCCCTGTGCCCTCACCGAAGACCGAACCCGGGACCCCCCACTTAAACAAGACAAATCAAGCGTTTGGCATTTTTAGCATTCTCAGAATCACGGAATATACATACACACTTACAAACGTGTGCATTTGTTTTCACAGATACATATACAAACATACAAAGATACTTAATACAAACAGACAGACAGTGATTCAGAAAGACAGCAGGTAAGAAAGTAAGACATTGACTTGGTAGACATGCAGTTAGTCATACAGACTGAAAGGAGTTAATGGATTAACTGACATGTATTCATTTACAAATGCACAGCAGCCTCTACTCGGGAAAAGCTGATTTCTGTGTAACCCCATTTATGCAAATAAAAAAAAATACTCGTGTGTTGATAACTGCCTCGTTTGCTGTGTGCTGATATTTGATTCAACCAATATCGGAAATGGGTGATAAACATTGGTTTCCTTCAATACACAACAAATGTACGAGTATGTTTGGCAAGGGTTTGTAATAGATGCAACAGGTACAGACAAACACTAGTAGCATACGTCCACACACAAATACAAACACACATACACACGCACATACATGCACAATCAAACACATAAAAATCACAATACACGAACACACTGTGGTACGACACACAAACATATGTACAGACAAACACCCATACACACAGACTTCCCTACACAAATATACTTACATTATATTCAAAACACACAATAGACGTACAAACAAACATGAAAAATACAAACGCTGGTTAACACAACATTGACTTGCCCACTGGCGATTGATGTATAGTAGATCAGTGAGTGACCGACCAGAGAGAGTCTATTGAGTGAGTGACCGACCAGAGAGAGTCTATTGAGTGAGTGACCGACCAGAGAGAGTCTGTTGAGTGAGTGACCGACCAGAGAGAGTCTATTGAGTGAGTGACCGACCAGAGAGAGTCTATTGAGTGAGTGACCGACCAGAGAGAGTCTGTTGAGTGAGTGACCGACCAGAGAGAGTCTATTGAGTGAGTGGCCGACCAGAGAGAGTCTATTGAGTGAGTGACCGACCAGAGAGAGTCTGTTGAGTGAGTGACCGACCAGAGAGAGTCTATTGAGTGAGTGACCGACCAGAGAGAGTCTGTTGAGTGAGTGACCGAATAGAGAGAGCCTATTAAGTGAGTGACCGAATATAGTCTATTGAGTGAGTAACAGACTAGAGAGAGTCAATTGAGTGAGTGACCGACTAGAGAGAGTCTATTGAGTGAATGACCGAATAGAGAGAGTCTATTGAGTGAGTGACCGTCCAGAGAGAGTCTATTGAGTGAGTGACCGACCAGAGAGAGTCTATTGAGTGAGTGACCGAATAGAGTCTATTGAATGAGTAACAGACCAGAGAGAGTCTATTGAGTGAGTGACCGACTAGAGAGAGTCTATTGAGTCTATTGAGTGAGTAATAGGCCTGAACTAGTCTACTGACTGATCAGAGGCGTACCTAGGGTAGGGGAGGCGGGTCAAAATTCGAAAGTCCCCCCCCGGCCCCAGCTTGAGGGGGGTCCCCAAAAATTTGTTTAATTAAATATTAAGTACATTATCTCATGTCATGTTGTCGAATATCAAAATTCAGGGGCTCTCAAAAAGGCCAAGCCCCCGGGGCCCCCCAATCCCTAGGTTCTGCACTGCTAAGTGAGTAACAGATCTGAAATATTCTACTGAGTGAGTAACAAACCTGAAAGCGAGGTCGCAATGAAACATTTTTTTTTTTCATTTCCTGCTGGTAATGAGTGTAGATAAATAATTGTGCTCACTCCAATGTGAAGGAGGTAGACACAGAATTAGAGAGAGAGAGAGAGAGAAAGAGGTACAAGCTAATAGTTATTTTTAGTAGTTGGGGAGAGGGGGAGGGGAGAGGGGTGGAGGTCGTAGATAGCAGATATCCTCCAGCCATTGCGATATCTGCAGACATTCTGGGATATGATGCTTGATAACAGAACCTCAATGGACGACAGAATTTCTTTTTTTTTTGTTTGAAGGGGGAGATAAGCGAACACTCTAGAAAGCTATGGAAGTCGTACTTATAGAATAAATGATGTGCCTTAGAAGTTGTGGAACTTTGTGAAATCTTACGAAGCCCTGGTAAGGTTCTCTCTCTCTCTCTCTCTCTCTCTCTCTCTCTCTCTCTCTCTCTCTCTCTCTCTCTCTCTCTCTTTTTATTTAAATTATACGGCCACAACAGGTGAGTTTATGAACATGGGGCGATGGAGGGGAAGAGGGGGGAGGGAGAGGGGGGGCAAGAAGGAAGAAACAGGAAGATGAATGAAAGGGCATGTAGTATGTACTAAAAACTTTGTACTGAATGAATTTTTTTTTTTACTGCAAGGAGATAAGTCCGTAATTAGGAAATGTGTTGAGAAAAAATAAGATCTTTTCCGTAATGGTTCCATTTCCACAGCCAATCACAGTACGCCTAATTCCCTTCCAATGTCTGTAAACTTCTGCACACCAGTTGTTTTAGTTGCAATGGCTCTGCAGCACCGATAAACAGACAGACATACATACATACAGATAGATAGAAAGATAGATAGATAGAAAGATAGATAGATAGATAGATAGACAGACAGATAGATAGATAGATAGATAGATAGATAGATAGATAGACAGACAGACAGACAGATAGATAGATAGATAGATAGATAGATAGATAGATAGATAGATAGATAGATAGATAGATAGATAGATAGATAGATAGATAGATAGATAGATAGATAGATAGATAGATAGATAGATAGATAGATAGATGGATGGATGGATGGATGGATGGATGGATGGATGGATGGATGGATGGATGGATAGATAGATAGATAGATAGATAGATAGATAGATAGATAGATAGATAGATAGATAGATAGATAGATAGATAGATAGATAGATAGATAGATAGATAGATAGATAGATAGATAGATAGATAGATAGATAGATAGATAGACTACCGATCAATTCACGTTAATGTTATTCTAAAGAGAAAACCATAATCCACTTTTGCAAGTGAACAGAGGAACAGTTTGTTCTGGCGCCATGCTTGTTATTATAAATAAAATAATAAAAAAATTAGATCTTAAACTATTACCGTGATAATGCAATTTTACTGAATTCATTTCTTTTCTGGCAACAAAAAATTGCAAAATTTATTTATGCATAGGATACAATGGAAAATACTTTAAAAAAAATAAAAAACAATAACCTTTGTCCATTTGACTCCAAACCATTCAACCATAAACTTCCCTCATTTATTTTCACATAAAATAAAAAAAAAAACATCCACACAAAAACAGATGACGTAATCACGTCAACACTTAAAAAAAAAAACACCACATACAACGAAAGTATACTCTCTAACACACAGAATCGTTCACAGCGAGATTTTAAATTTGAACAAATCAAATTTTTTTTTTTTGTGTGTCTCTTGAAAAAGATTACTCCTGAGGTAATACGAATTTTTTTAAAAGTGGTTTGGGGTGGGGATGGAGGAGGAGGAGGAGGGTCAGAGATAGTTGTTCAAGTATCGTAGATGCAAGGGGGGGGAGCAGACCCCATGCGATAAGTAAGAAGCGAACCCTGTAAACAAATTGCACGTGCGTTTCTTTTCTGTGGGAGATTGGTTACCCACACACACACACACACTCACAGACACACCTTTTGGTGATATCGTTGTTGCGAGTGGTGTGGGGGTGGGTGGAATACCCGGAAGTGGTAAGTGGGTTTATACGTTAGAGACTAGAGTAGGCTGCACGGAACCGTGGCGGTAAAGGGGCTTTTTTTGAGAAGGCATGGGATCAGGGGTGGTGGCGGGGGGGGGGGCTTCGAGTTTGATGTATGGATTGGGGCGAGTGCGGCAGATTGAGGATCCAAGCGAGAAAATAGATACGCCTTTACTTCTCTTTTTTTTTTTTGGAAGCTCTAGGGTTTCATCAGCAACAACGATTTCGTTTACAAATTTTAAAAAAAATTACCCCATCCGCCCCCCCCCCCCCCACGGGGGTCGAACGTGGGTGTGTCCTTATTCTTAATCAATGAGATCGTGTGGGTGAGGTGGCAGGTGTGAAAGGGAGGCATCCCCCCCCCCCGCCCAGGCGGGGGAACGTACACTCCAGTCCAGAGACGTTGAGGCGATACGGCGGCGGGGAGAGAGAGAGAGAGGGGGGGTAAGGGGGAAATCGTGGTGACGCAGTAAGGGAGGTGGGGGGAGGGGGGAGTATTTCGAAGGTGGTGAAGGATGTCCTAAGGGTGCCGACAGGGGCGGATCTAATTGTTACTCCAATGGGGGGGGGGGAGTGGTCGTGAAATGAAATAACATGCAAGCCGGAAATTGGAGTAAAAAATGACACACACGGGGCGCATATGCATTGGGGTGCATAAGGCGTGAGTATGCGGGGGAAGGGGTGGTGGGGTGACCTATATGAGACAGGGTGGTGGTGGTGGCGGGTGTTTTGTAAGGCGATGTCGAAACTCGACTCCATGGGATAGAGTGCCCAACCCCCCCCCCCCCCATTATCTTAATGGTGAAAGGGAAGAGTAATGGGAAGGGGAAGGAGAGAGAGGGGGTGGGTGGGTGTATGTCAGGGTAGTGGCGTCAATGGCAACACATATCACGGATGCCTGAAGTGTCAGCTGGGGCGCTTGACTCCCGACCTTCCCCCCCCCTTCCCCCCACCCTACTATTACACTCAAACAGACACATCGGTACACATGTAAGTACGCACAAACACACAAGCACAAAAACACAAACACACCAACACACACACATAACATTCAATACGTCTTTCGTTGGTACACACACACGCACACGCACACACACACTCGCTCACGCTTTTGCTCATACACTTAAAATCAATATCTTTTTGAACGCCCCCCCGGACACCCTACCCCCCCCCACCCAATGAGTGTAAAGGGCACCATGGGTGGGGGGGGTGAGATACCTATCTTACAACTGCTCTGTTTAGAGACTATGTATTTACTTTCACACACACACACACACACACATACGCAAACACACTTTCCAGCAATTAAAACAACAAACTGTGTACAACAATGTTCTTTGTTTATTGTTTTATTAATTTGATCTTCGTGACATAAAAAAAACAGAGTGCACATATACACATAGTACACATATACACGTGTTGCACATATACACATAGTACACATATACACATGTTGCACATATACACATTGTACACATATACACATAGTACACATATACACATGTTGCACATATACAAATAGTACACATATACACATGTTGCACATATACACATAGTACACATATACACGTGTTGCACATATACACATAGTACACATATACACATGTTGCACATATACACATAGTACACATATACGCGTGTTGCACATATACACATAGTACACATATACACATGTTGCACATATACACATAATACACATATACACATATACACATGTTGCACATATACAAATAGTACACATATACACATGTTGCACATATACACATAGTACACATATACACGTGTTGCACATATACACATAGTACACATATACACATGTTGCACATATACACATAGTACACATATACGCGTGTTGCACATATACACATAGTACACATATACACATGTTGCACATATACACATAATACACATATACACATATACACATGTTGCACATATACACATAATACACATATACACATGTTGCACATATACACATAGTGCACATATAAACATAGTGCACATATAAACATAGTGACCACATGAACATAGTGACCATATAAACATAATGCATATATATAGCCATAATGCACGTATGAACACAGTGCACAAATAAACATAACACATATATAAACATAATGCACATATAAATATAGTGCATACACAAGCACAAGTGTATTTTTAAACAATAGTGTACATGGGAAGTTTTGCCAAAAAAGTAAAATTATTGTTATGAAATTCGTTGTTTGTTTTTTGAACATTTCTCCCAGTCCATGTCTGGCGAATGTTTCACATTATTGAAATAAAATACCTGTAGGTAATTCATGCGTACAAAGTTTACGCAGAAAGTTCAGTTCTAATTACGATGGTTTTGGTCTGTGTAATAGACTGGAAAAAAAAAGGAAGCAAATTATTAAATTACATTAAGAAACTTTATTTATATATTTATTTTTTCTGAATTAGTTATCAAAGAATTCTGAGATAATTTTGTTTGTTCAAAGTTTACAGATAACAACCCATATCAGTTTTTCCTGTGTGATTGAATGAAAGAAAAATTGCGGCAAACCAGAAAAAAAATATTGTACAAAGATTTAACTTGAGGAGTTAAAACAAAAACAGAATTGTGTAGGTTTATTAGAATGAGCAGAGTTAATGGAAATATGGGCTGTTGGGGGCGGGGAGATTTGGGGGGGGGGGGAGAGGGGGTTGGCGTTGGATACAGAGCCACTTACACCTTATCCCTTCCACTCCCCCACCCACCCTCGCAGCTATAAACACCACACATCGGCAGTAACACACACACACACCTCTCTCCATCACACACACTCACACACACACACACTTACTGTCACAACGAGTCCTCCCCCCCCCCCCGGATGTTCTGTTAACGAGCAGAAGTTGACGACCAAACACTTCCGGTGTAAACCTTGGAGGTTTTTTTTTATTATGAACCACTTCTAGATTCCCGCGCATTTTTATGTGTGTGTGTGTGTGTGTGTGTGTATGTATGTGTGTGTGTGTAGGGGGGAGATGCAAATGTCAAATTCAACGCAGGTGTTTGGACAAATTAGACTCAAGTACTCTCTCCCTCTCTGTCCCACTCTCTCTCCCTCCCTCTCTCTTCCTCTCTACCCCTCTCGCCTCTCTGTCCCTCTCTCCCTCCCTCTCTCGCCTCTCTCTTCCTCTCACATCTCTCTCTCCCTCTCGCCTCTCTCTCCCTCCCTCTCTCTCCCTCTCTCTTCCTCTCTTGCATCTCCCTCCCTCTCTCGCCTCTCTGTCCCTCTCTCCCTCCCTCTCTCGCCTCTCTCTCCCTCCCTCTCTCTCCCTCTCTCTTCCTCTCTTGCATCTCTCTCCCTCTCTCGCCTCTCTGTCCGTCTCTCTCCTTTTATCCCCCTCCCCTTTTCTTTCTCCCTCTCTCCTTATCTCCCCCCTCCCCCTCCCTCTCTCTTCTCTCGGTGATACACATAACCTGATCGTGCCTTATCGCGACTAAAAATTCTAATTCTATTTCCCCCGCCTCCCCCCCCCCCGTCCATCAGTTGACTCCCAACATATAACACGATCAGTTTTTGGGTGAACGTAACAGGTGGTTGTGCGTTTTTTTTTTTTTGTATGTTCCAATGGTTATGTGGATGTGATGGGTTCGACCTCCCAACTCCTGCCAGTCACCTACACGCATGCTCGGGGCGGCGATGTATCACGTGACAGGGTGTTGTGTTCTATATTTGTACTTAGACCATCTCTTCCTGGAATCTACTTCAGCGGTTCTTAATAGGGGCGACCCCCCCCCCCCACTGTTAATTCACTGACCTACCTTGTCTTGCAGTAATAAGGGGCCCATCATCAGGGGCCTGGCGCAGTTATTCATGGAGGTGGGGCCAGCTTGAGCTGCTGAAGGCCTCTGATGTTTAGAGGCCCTGGGGCCGTGACTTCCGGTGATTTTTTTGTTGGGATCTCTAGATATAAAAATCTGATGCGCCGGGGTTTAAATTGAAGGGGCCCCGTTCAAAGTGCCGGGGGGCGCTATGTGATGGCCGTTACCATTTTACCTGTCCGTAAAAACATCTATGATGTCGATTAATGGGAGGGACTGAGAATTTGGGGGGGGGGGCGGACGGGCGGACATGGTATTGCGGTGTTCATCGAGTGACTGGTGGAAGCGTGGGCGTTGTGTAATGTCCTCTACCTGTGTCACCCCGTTTTGCCTCCATATCCGTTGCTACGGTAGGGAATAAGGGCACAACGAAATCGGCCATTGTAGCTGTTTATGGTAACTAAGAAATTAACATCTCGATTGCACATAAAAAAGTAAAGTTCCCTTAGCCCTATCGGGCCATCGGGGAATATGAAGTGTAGAATTCATCTGTTTCTATAACCTTGACATATAAAGGGATTGTGGGGGTGAGCACAACGCCCAGTCGCCTTTACTTCCCCACAACTTTAAGTCAGGTACCCATTTAAAGCTGGACTTGTGGAACGACTTTGAAACACATTTCACCTGGGAAAAATTCCCATGCTTCTCACCGAGGATCAAACCCAGAGAGAGGGAGAGACAGTCAAGTGTCTACATCACTCGGCCACCCGTCTGCACATTGACCTGACAAAATATTATTTTTTTTTAATTAATAGCGAAAAATTCCAAAAATAAATAAGGAAAAGAAATAAGTAATGACACAGCATTTCAACTCATATATCTCCACATTTCCCTCCATCTGAACATTTGACTTGTGTTTTCGCTCCTTATCTTTTATTTATTTCGTTATCCGAGCCTGCATTTCTTCATTCCAACTTTTCCCTCATAATGTCATATCATAAAATCTAACGAAATCTTCTTTAATGTTTTTTCAAAACTCCGTTGTTATTGTTTTTTTTTGTTCTAACATTTTTTTTCTTATTTTTTTCCCGCCTATATCTGAAATCAGCAAACAGCAGCCTTGAGTTAGATTGCCGTCTGCTGCTGTTAATGTAAGCGCAGGAAAATCTTGTTAAATTCTCTGATTACAAGTTTGCTTTTTTTTTCTTCATGTTTTTGTTTTTGTTTTGTTTGTTGAAGTGTCTGCACATTAACGCGTAGGAGCGGCCGAATTGGTGCGCGACAAGAAAAAGCGTTGTGATAAATCGACAAAGATGGTTTTTTTTTTTCCAGGTTTTTTTTTTATTTTACCTGGAGGATAAATTGAAGTGGAGTCATTTATGACCCGACATCTGGTGATAGT
Source organism: Bulinus truncatus (assembly GCA_021962125.1). NCBI lineage: Eukaryota > Metazoa > Mollusca > Gastropoda > Planorbidae > Bulinus > Bulinus truncatus. The sequence continues at coordinate 1,089,591 of JAGDYQ010000154.1, read as the reverse complement.
GTGGCAGTGACATCAGACAAAAGTAGATCGTCGTCATTGGTGGAGATTTAATGGGTGTTGTGCAACGCCCTAGAATTGTGTTTGTCTGAGAGAGAGTGTGTGTGTGTGTGTGTGAGTGAGAAAGAGAGAGAGTGTGTGTGAGAGAGAGAGAGTGAGTGTGTGTGTGAGAGAGAGAAGGAGAGAAAGACAGAAAGAAGGCGTGTGTATAAGAGAGAAAGAGCAAGAGAGTGTGTGTGAGAGGGAGAGACAGACAAAGAGAAAGAGTGTACATGTATAAGAGATGAAAAAAAAGAGAGAAAGAGGGAGGGTATCTGTGAGAGAGAGAGAGAGAGAGAGAGAGAGAGAGAGAAAGAGTAATTGACAGAGAGGGAGAGAGAGAATGAGTGTGTAAGAAATAGAAAAAGAGAGAAATAGATAAAGAGGGAGAGAGAGAGCGTGTGTGTGTGTGTGAGAGAGAGAGAGAGAGGGAGAAGGAGAGACAGTCAGAGAAAGAGAGGGAATGTGTGAGAGAGAGGCACACATAGTATGTAAGTGTGTATGAGATAGACAGACAGAAAGACAGTGAAAGAGAGTGAGAGAGAGAAAACCGTGTGTCTCCCTCGCAGGTAGTTTTCATATCGTATTGAGTTCATGGCAACTAAAGCCAAATGTTTTTTTCCTATTACAGTTTTTCATACATTTCTTTAATATTTCTGTTCGTATCGTATCCTATTTATGGCAATAAAGGCCATATGTTCTTTTCTATTGCAGTATTTTTTATATTTCTTTATTATCTCTTCTGTCGGATTTCGTTCAGCCAGCTTCAGCAGACTTCTCCACTAGTAATGAATATATGTTGATGAAATAATAATAATCTAATGAAAAAAATAAAAGATCTAAATGAAATAACAACTCATTGAAATAACAAGTTATATAAATGAAATAACAACTCATTGAAATAACAAGTTATATAAATGAAATAACAACTCATTGAAATAACAAGTTATATAAATGAAATAACAACTCATTGAAATAACAAGTTATATAAATGAAATAACAACTCATTGAAATAACAAGTTATATAAATGAAATAACTTGATATTGCTATATCAATTTGATGAAATAATAATCTGATGAAATAACAGGCTTTTTGACAATAAACAACTTTGATGAAATAACAAGAGAATGAAATAACATTCAATATAAGCAAAAAAAAATAATTAAAAATGAATATACGTTTTCATGAAAAGGCAGTACCGGAGTTTCAGACAGTAGAAGGGCATCCAGAAAAGGTCTGCGAACGCTTCCTAAGAACTTCCAGATTCTCGTGATACCCAACTCTCTGTGTTGAACTTACTATTTACCTACGTAAGACATCTTTGATTGTTTTTTTTTAGGGGAAACTGATGCATCGGGATTTTCCCATATCTTCAAAGGGGAATTTCCCATTTCATATCAACAAATGTCTCCATTGAACAAAAACAATGAGTGTGCGTCTGTGTGTTAGATGTGTACACACACCTTTTACAGATTACTGATTATTGTGTATAGGTGGGTTGAAGAAACGAAGAATTATAATTATAGACAACAAAAAAAAAGTTTAGATAATTATCTATAGCAAAGCTTTGAAATACGATTCGACAAGAGAGGTGAATGAATCAAGAAATTAGGCATCGGTTAAATCTGTTGGGGCAAACGACGTAGTTAATGTATTGTTGTTGGTACTCTCCCGAAAGCATGGGTCGTTCTTTTATATTCGATAGCAAGACAACAACAAGCGTGTAAGATTGGGGGTGGGAAGGATGGGGGGGGGGGGGTGAAACAACAGTCGTTCTCCCCTCCCCTCCTCAACTGGCGCTAGCATCAAGGACGATTCATCGAGAGACTAGTCACGTGACCTGGTTTAAAAAAAAAAAGGGGGGGGGGGCGGGTCTAGTCAGTGCCCGCTGATAGGAGGCACTGGTCTAGTTCGGACACTTAGATATAAGTTAGTGACCAGAGAAAAAGTGAACAGTTAGTTTGTTATTTTTAGCACAGCGAGTTCGTTAGAGTAGACGTAACACGTTCGACTCGATTGTAATTATTTTTCCAACTGGATGTATTAGCTTAGTCTAGTTGTACTTAGTCTAGTTGTAGGTTAAATTTTCAGTGGATTTGTAGTAATAAATAAATAGTATTAATGTAATTGTTGAACCCACGTGTCTTGTGTGTCATTCTATGTAAAGTTACAACAGTATAATTGACTTATTCACAGAATGACCACAGTCAGAACTTTTCGTATACATGGGCTACCTGGGCACAGACTAGGGCCCTCATCACTGCAAAAGTTCCCCTTCTAGACGGAACTAATTATCATGCAATCTGCTGCTTAATGGGGTCCCCAAGAGGAACGTTTTGCATGGGCGTCGGTATGAATGTAAAGTAGGTAGCAAAGCAAAAGTTCCCTAGCCCTAACGGGCCATCGGGACAGATGAAGTGCAGAATTCATCTGTTTCTATAACCTCGGCATATGAAGGGATTGTGTGGTTATCACACAACGCCTTTACTTCCCCAGCTTAAGGTCAGGTACCCATTTAAAGCCGGGTGGACTTGTGGGACGACTTTGCACCAAATTTCACCTGGAAAAATTCCATGGGTCTCACCGAGGATCGAATCCAGGACTTTCAGGTCGACAGTCGAGTGTCTACACCACTCGGCCATCCATCCACAAAGTAGGTAGGGCTTCTGCTTAATAGGGTCCCAAGAGGAACTTCTTGCATGGGCGTCGGTATGGATGTAAAGCAGATATTGGTGGTTGTGGTTTATGGTGTGGCGCTAGCAAGCTATGACGCTGTTGATGACGTCAATGGAAATGTCGTTTGCTGTTGTTTGATATTATTAAAAAACTCTCCAAGACGTAGAAATTATGCAGGTGAAATATTTATTTATTCATTTATTCATAGATAGAATGCCCCCCCCCATACGCCAGTAACCGACCGGTCCTCTTCGTCACACCATATGTGAATGCCCCATAAGCCAGTGATTCATGATTGCTGTAGCATTACCACACCGACGCGACTGTGGAAAGTTTTCTTAGATAGCAACCCCATTTTGTTTGTTGGCGTCTGTGTTTGTGTACACATGTACCTTGTGTTTTTTATTATTATTATTATTTATCTGGACGAGTCCATCTGATATTGCGGCGATTAAAACCCCGACCAAATGAATCAACCCAGACCAAATGAATCAACCCAGACAAATGGCTACATTTCTGAGATTCTACATTATCAATGGCGGCGAAAGGTGCGTGGAGATAGTCACGTGACAAGTGATGCTGCCCATGGCATGGGTTGAATGTACTGGATAAGCAAATATGCATGAAGAGACAAAATTACAGATAAAGTGTGGGTGGGGGGGGGGCAGGAGAGAGAGAGAGAGAGAGAGAGAGAGAGAGATGTATAGAAAGTTGGGGTTATAGTGTCACGGCTTTTTGGATAGAGAATAAAATTATTTTTTTAGTTTTGTTGACTATGTCAGAGAGAGGGCGGTATGGTTATTTGTGTGCGTGTGTGTGTGTGCATGTGGGTACATTTGTGTGTGTGTGTGTGTGTGAAAGTGTGGGGGAGTGTGTGTGTGTGAAATTGTGGGTGAGTGTGGGTGTGTGAAAGTGTGGGTGAGTGTGTGTGTGAAAGTGTGGGTGAGTGTGTGTGTGAAATTGTGGGTGAGTGTGTGTGTGAAAGTGTGGGTAAGTGTGTGTGTGAAAGTGTGGGTGAGTGTGTGTGTGTATGAAAGTGTGGGTGAGTATGTGTGTGAAAGTGTGGATGAGTGTGTGTGTAAAAGTTTGGGTGAGTGTGTGTGTGAAATTGTGGGTGAGTGTGTGTGTGAAAGTGTGGGTAAGTGTGTGTGTGAAAGTGTGGGTGAGTGTGTGTGTGAAAGTGTGGGTGAGTGTGTGTGTGAAAGTATGGGTGAATGTGTCTGTGTGAAAGTGTGGGTGAGTGTGTCTGTGTGTGTATGTGAAAGTGTAGGTGAGTGTGTGTGTAAAAGTGTGGGTGAGTGTGTGTATGTGTGAAAGTTTGGGTGAGTGTGTGTGTGTAAAAGTGTGGGTGAGTGTGTGTGTGAAAGTGTGGGTGAGTGTGTGTGTGAAAGTGTGGGTGAATGTGTGTGTAAAAGTGTGGGTGAGTGTGTGTATGTGTGAAAGTTTGGGTGAGTGTGTGTGTGTAAAAGTGTGGGTGAGTGTGTGTGTGAAAGTGTGGGTGAGTGTGTGTGTGAAAGTGTGGGTGAATGTGTCTGTGTGAAAGTGTGGGTGAGTATGTCTGTGTGTGTATGAAAGTGTGCGTTATTGTGTGTGAAAGTGTGGTTGAGTGTGTGTGTGTAAAAGTGTGGGTGTGTGTGTGTATGCGTGAAAGTTTGGGTGAGTGTGTGTGTGTGAAAGTGTGGGTGAGTGTGTGTATGTGTGAAAGTGTGGGTGAGTATGTGTGTGTAAAAGTGTGGGTGAGTCTGTGTGTAAAAGTTTGGGTGAGTGTGTGTCTGAAAGTGTGGGTGAGTGTGTGTGTGTAAAAGTGTGGGTGAGTGTGTGTGTGAAAGTGTGGGTGATTGTGTGTGTGAAAGTGTGGGTGAATGTGTCTGTGTGAAAGTGTGGGTGAGTGTGTCTGTGTGTGTGTGTAAAAGTGTGCGTGATTGTTTGTGTGAAAGTGTGCGTGATTGTGTGTGAAAGTGTGCGTGATTGTGTGTGTAAAAGTGTGGGTGAGTGTGTGTGTGTCAAAGTGTGGGTGAGTGTGTGTATGTGTGAAAGTGTGGGTGAGTATGTGTGTGTAAATGTGTGGGTGAGTCTGTGTGTGAAAGTTTGGGTGAGTGTGTGTGTTTAAACGTGTGGGTGAGTGTGTCTGAAAGTGTGGGTGAGTGTGTGTGTGTAAACGTGTGGGTGAGTGTGTGTTAGAAAGTGTGGGTGAGTGTCTGTGTGAAAGTGTGGGTGAATGTGTCTGTGTGAAAGTGTGGGTGAGTGTGTGTGTGTGTGTGAAAGTGTGCGTGATTGTGTGTGTGAAAATGTGGTTGAGTGTGTGTATGTGTGAAAGTTTGGGTGAGTGTGTGTGTGTAAAAGTGTGGGTGAGTGTGTGTGTGTGAAAGTTTGGGTGAATGTGTGTCTGAAAGTGTGGGTGAGTGTGTGTGTGTAAAAGTGTGGGTGAGTGTTTGTGTGAAAGTGTGAGTGAGTGTGTTTGTGTGAAAGTGTGCGTGAGTGTGTGTGTGAAAGTGTGGGTGAGTGTTTGTGTGAAAGTGTGGGTGAGTGTTTGTGTGAAAGTGTGGGTGAGTATGTGTGTGTAAAAGTGTGGGTGAGTCTGTGTGTGAAAGTGTGGGTGAGTGTGTGTGTGAAAGTGTGGGTGAGTGTGTGTGTGAGAGTGTGGGTGAATGTGTCTGTGTGAAAGTGTGGGTGAGTGTGTGTGTGAAAGTGTGGGTGAGTGTGTGTGTGAAAGTGTGGGTGAATGTGTCTGTGTGAAAGTGTGGGTGAGTGTGTCTGTGTGTGTATGAAAGTGTGCGTTATTGTGTGTGAAAGTGTGGTTGAGTGTGTGTATGCATGAAAGTTTGGGTGAGTGTGTGTGTGTGAAAGTGTGGGTGAGTGTGTGTGTGAAAGTGTGGGTGAGTGTGTGCATGTGTGAAAGTGTGAGTGAGTATGTGTGTGTAAAATTGTGGGTGAGTCTGTGTGTGAAAGTTTGGGTGAGTGTGTGTCTGAAAGTGTGGGTGAGTGTGTGTGTGTAAAAGTGTGGGTGAGTGTGTGTGTGAAAGTGTGGGTGAGTGTGTGTGTGAAAGTGTGGGTGAATGTGTCTGTGTGAAAGTGTGGGTGAGTGTGTCTGTGTGTGTGTGAAAGTGTGCGTGATTGTTTGTGTGAAAGTGTGCGTGATTGTGTGTGAAAGTGTGCATGATTGTGTGTGTGTGAAAGTGTGGGTGAGTGTGTGTGTGTAAAAGTTTGGGTGAGTGTGTGTATGTGTGAAAGTGTGGGTGAGTATGTGTGTGTAAAAGTGTGGGTGAGTGTGTGTGAAAGTTTGGGTGAGTGTGTGTCTGAAAGTGTGGGTGAGTGTGTGTCTGAAAGTGTGGGTGAGTGTGTGTGTGTAAACGTGTGGGTGAGTGTGTGTTAGAAAGTGTGGGTGAGTGTCTGTGTGAAAGTGTGGGTGAATGTGTCTGTGTGAAAGTGTGGGTGAGTGTCTGTGTGTGTGTGTGAAAGTGTGCGTGATTGTGTGTGTGAAAATGTGGTTGAGTGTGTGTATGTGTGAAAGTTTGGGTGAGTGTGTGTGTGTAAAAGTGTGGGTGAGTGTGTGTGTGAAAGTTTGGGTGAATGTGTGTCTGAAAGTGTGGGTGAGTGTGTGTGTGTGTAAAAGTGTGGGTGAGTGTTTGTGTGAAAGTGTGAGTGAGTGTGTGTGAAAGTTTAGGTGAGTGTGTGTGTGAAAGTGTGGGTGAATGTGTCTGTGTGTGTGAAAGTGTGGGTGAGTGTGTGTGTGAAAGTGTGGTTTAGTGTGTGCATGTGTGAAAGTGTGTGTGAATGTGTCCGTGTGAAAGTGTTGGTGAGTGTGAAAGTGTGGGTGAGTGTGTGTGTGAAAGTGTGGGTGAGTGTGTGTGTGAAAGTGTGAGTGAGTGTGTGTGTGAAAGTGTGGGTGAGTGTGTGTGTGAAAGTGTGGGTGAGTGTGTGTGTGTGAAAGTGTGGGTGAGTGTGTCTGTGTGTGTGTGTGAAAGTGTGCGTGATTGTGTGTGTGAAAGTGTGCGTGATTGTGTGCGTGATTGTGTGTGTGAAAGTGTGCGTGATTGTGTGTGTGAAAGTGTGCGTAAGTGTGTGTGTGAAAGTGTGGGTGAGTGTGTGTGTGAAAGTGTGGGTGAGTGTGTGTGTGAAATTGTTGGTGAGTGTGTGTGTGAAAGTGTGGGTAAGTGTGTGTGTGTGAAAGTGTGGGTGAGTGTGTGTGTGTGTGAAAGTGTGGGTGAGTATGTGTGTGAAAGTGTGGGTGAGTGTGTGTGTAAAAGTTTGGGTGAGTGGATGTATGTGTGAAAGTGAGTGTGTGTGTGAAAGTGTGGGTATGTGTGTGAAAGTGTGGGTGAGTGTGTGTGTGTGAAAGTGTGGGTGAGTGTGTGTGTGTGAAAGTGTGGGTGAGTATGTGTGTGAAAGTGTGGGTGAGTGTGTGTGTACAAGTTTGGGTGAGTGGATGTATGTGTGAAAGTTTGGGTGAGTGTGTGTGTAAAAGTGTGGGTGAGTGTGTGTGAAAGTGTGGGTGAGTGTGTGTGTGAAAGTGTGCGTGATTGTGTGTGTGAAAGTGTGCGTGATTGTGTGTGTGAAAGTGTGCGTGATTGTGTGTGTGAAAGTGTGGGTGAGTGTGTGTGTGAAAGTGTGGGTGAGTGTGTGTGAAAGTGTGGGTGAGTGCGTGTGTGAAAGTGTGGGTGAGTGTGTGTGTGAAAGTGTGGGTGAGTGTGTGTGAAAGTGTGGGTGAGTGTGTGTGTGAAAGTGTGGGTGAGTGTGTGTGTGAAAGTGTGGGTGAGTGTGTGTGTGAAAGTGTGTGTGAGTGTGTGTGTGAAAGTGTGGGTAAGTGTGTGTGTGTGAAAGTGTGGGTGAGTGTGTGTGTGAAAGTGTGGGTGAGTGTGTGTGTGAAAGTGTGGGTGAATGTGTCTGTGTGAAAGTGTGGGTGAGTGTGTCTGTTTGTGTATGAAAGTGTGCGTTATTGTGTGCGAAAGTGTGGTTGAGTGTGTGTATGCGTGAAAGTTTGGGTGAGTGTGTGTGTTTGAAAGTGTGGGTGAGTGTGTGTATGTGTGAAAGTGTGGGTGAGTAAGTGTGTGTAAAATTGTGGGTGAGTCTGTGTGTGAAAGTTTGGGTGAGTGTGTCTGAAAGTGTGGGTGAGTGTGTGTCTGTAAAAGTGTGGGTGAGTGTGTGTGTGAAAGTGTGGGTGAGTGTGTGTGTGTGTGTGTGAAAGTGTGCGTGATTGTTTGTGTGAAAGTGTGCGTGATTGTGTGTGAAAGTGTGCGTGATTGTGTGTGAAAGTGTGGGTGAGTGTGTGTGTGTAAAAGTGTGGGTGAGTGTGTGTATGTGTGAAAGTGTGGGTGAGTATGTGTGTGTAAAAGTATGGGTGAGTCTGTGTGTGAAAGTTTGGGTGAGTGTGAGTCTTAAAGTGGTGGTGAGTGTGTGTCTGAAAGTGTGGGTGAGTGTGTGTGTGTAAACGTGTGGGTGAGTGTGTGTTAGAAAGTGTGGGTGAGTGTGTGTGTGAAAGTGTGGTTGAATGTGTGTGTGAAAGTGTGGGTGAGTGTGTCTGTGTGTGTTTGAAAGTGTGCGTTATTGTGTCTGTGTGTGTTTGAAAGTGTGCGTTATTGTGTGTGTGAAAGTGTGGGTGAGTGTGTGTATGTGTGAAAGTGTGGGTGAGTATGTGTGTGTAAAAGTGTGGGTGAGTCTGTGTGTGAAAGTGTGGGTGAATGTGTCTGTGTGAAAGTGTGCGTGAGAGTGTCTGTGTGTGTGTGTGAAAGTGTGCGTGATTGTTTGTGTGAAAGTGTGCGTGATTGTGTGTGAAAGTGTGCGTGATTGTGTGTGTGAAAGTGTGGGTGAGTGTGTGTGTGTGTAAAAGTGTGGGTGAGTGTGTGCATGTGTGAAAGTGTGGGTGAGTATGTGTGAAAGTGTGCGTGATTGTGTGTGTGAAAGTGTGGGTGAGTGTGTGTGTGTAAAAGTGTGGGTGAGTGTGTGCATGTGTGAAAGTGTGGGTGAGTATGTGTGTGTAAATGTGTGGGTGAGTCTGTGTGTGAAAGTTTGGGTGAGTGTGTGTGTAAACGTGTGGGTGAGTGTGTGTCTGAAAGTGTGGGTGAGTGTGTGTGTGTAAACATGTGGGTGAGTGTGTGTTAGAAAGTGTGGGTGAGTGTCTGTGTGAAAGTGTGGGTGAATGTGTGTGTGTGAAAGTGTGGGTGAGTGTGTGTGTGTGTGTGAAAGTGTGTCAAGAGTGTGTGTGTGTGAAAATGTGGTTGAGTGTGTGTATGTGTGAAAGTGTGGGTGAGTGTGTGTGTGTAAAAGTGTGGGTGAGTGTGTGTGTGTGAAAGTGAGGGTGAATGTGTGTCTGAAAGTGTGGGTGAGTGTTTGTGTAAAAGTGTGGGTGATGTTTGTGTGAAAGTGTGAGTGAGTGTGTGTGCATGTGTGAAAGTGTGTGTGAGTGTGTGTGAAAGTGTGGGTGAGTGTGTGTGTGAAAGTGTGGGTGAGTGTGTCTTGTGTGTGAAAGTGTGCGTGAGTGTGTGTGTGAAAGTGTGGGTGAGTGTGTGCATGTGTGAAAGTTTGGGTGAGTGTGTGTGTGTAAAGTGTGGGTGAGTGTGTGTGTGAAAGTGTGGGTGAGTGTGTGTGTGAAAGTGTGGGTGATGTGTGTGTGAAAGTGTGTGTGAATGTGTGTGTATGAAATGTGTCTGTGTGTGTGAAAGTGTGGTGAGTGTGTGTGTGAAAGTGTGCGTGATTGTGTGAATGTGTGTGTGAAAGTGTGCGTGATTGTGTGTGTGAAAGTGTGGGTGAGTGTGTGTGTGTGAGTGTGTGTGTGTGTGTGTGTGTGAGAGTGTGTGTGATATGTGTGTGTGTGAGTGTGGGTGGTGTGTGTGTGATTGTGTGTGTGTGTGTGTGTGCGTGTGTGTGTGTGTGTGAAAGTGTGTGTGTGAGTGTGTGTGTGTGTTGTGAAAGTGTGCGGTGTGTGTGTGTGTGAAATGTGCGTGTGTGTGAAAGTGTGTGTGTGAGTGTGTGTGTGTGTGTGAAAGTGTGGGTGAAAAAAAAAAAGTGTGTGTGTGTGTGAAATAGTATGTGTGTGTGTATATAGTGTGAGATGTGTGAACCAAGTGTGTTAATTATGAAACGTGTGTGTGTGAGAAGTGTGTGTGATGTGTGTGTGATGTGTGGGTGTGGGAGTGTGTGTGTGAGAAGTCATAGTGTAGGAAATGTGTTGTGATGTGTGTGTTGTGTGAGTGATGTGAATATGTGTAGTTTTGTGTGAAGTGTGTGTGTGTGTGTGTGTGTGTGTGTGTGTGTGTGTGTGTGTGTGTGTGTGTGTGTGTGTGTGTGTGTGTGTGTGTGTGTGTGTGTGTGTGTGTGTGTGTGTGTGTGTGTGTGTGTGTGTGTGTGTGTGTGTGTGTGTGTGTGTGTGTGTGTGTGTGTGTGTGTGTGTGTGTGAAGTGTGTGTGTGTGTGTGTGTGTGTGTGTGTGTGTGTGTGTGTGTGTGTGTGTGTGTGTGTGTGTGTGTGTGTGTGTGTGTGTGTGTGTGTGTGTGTGTGTGTGTGTGTGTGTGTGTGTGTGTGTGTGTGTGTGTGTGTGTGTGTGTGGGTGATGTGTGTGTGTGTGTTTGTAGTGTGTGTGTGTGTGTGTGTGTGATGTGTGTGTGTGGGGGTATGTTGTATGTGTGGAGTGTGTGTGTATGACAGTGAGTGTGGCATGTGAAGTGTATACATATGTGAAAGTGTACTTATGTGTATGAGGTGTGTGTGTATGTATGCAGTGTGTGTGTATGTGTAAGTGTGTGTGTGTGAGTGTGTGTGTGTGCATATGTGTGTGACAGTGCATGTGTGTGACACAGGAGAGGAGGGGAGGATGAGGTGTGTGTGTGTGTGGGTGTGTAGGCCCATGTGTGTGTGTGTGTGAGTGTGTGTGTGTGTGTGGGGAGGGTGTGTGTGGGTGTGTGTGTGTGTGTGTGTGAGTGTGTGTGTGTGTGTGTGTGTGTGTGTGTGTGTGTGTGTGTGTGTGTGTGTGTGTGTGTGTGTGTGTGTGTGTGTGTGTGTGTGTGTGTGTGTGTGTGTGTGTGTGTGTGTGTGTGTGTGTGTGTGTGTGTGTGTGTGTGTGGGTGTGTGAGTGTGTGTGTGTGTTGTGTGGTGTGTGTGTGTGTGTACATGCACAGTGTGGGTGTGTGTGTGTGTGGGTGTGTGTGTGTGTGAGAGAATGTGTGAAAGTGTGTGTGTGAGTGTGTGTGTGTGAGTGTGTGTGTGTAGAGTGTGTGTGGCTGTGTGTGAGTGTGTGTATTGGCATGTGAAGAGAGTGTGTGTGCGAGTGAGTGTGTGTGTGAGGTGTGCATGTGGGTGGGGGTATGTGTGTGTGTGTGTGAAGGTGTGTGCATGGGGAAGTGTGTGTGCATGGTGTGTGTGTGCATGTGAGAGTGTGTGTGTGTATGTGTGGCGAGAGAAAGGTGTGTGTGCATGAGTGTGTGTGTAGAGGGGGAGTGATATTGTAGCTGTGAGAGTGTGTGTGTGTATGTGTGTGAGAGTGTGTGTGCATGTGTGCTGGCATGTGGCTGTGTGTGTGTGGCGAGGTGTGTGTGTGTGTGAGGAGTGTGTGTGTGGGCGGGTGTGGCGTGTGTGAGTGTGTGTGTGTGAAAGTGTGGCGGGAGTGTGTGTGTGTGAGTGTGTGTGTGTG
>JAGDYQ010000154.1:1067781-1077756 GCA_021962125.1 Bulinus truncatus | reverse complement strand
CACACTTTCACACACACACACACTCACTCACCCACACTTTCACACACACAATCACGCACACTTTCACACACACTCAACCACACTTTCACACACACACACACACACACTCAACCACACTTTCACACACACACACACACTCAACCACACTTTCACACACACACACACACTCACCCACACTTTCACACACACACACACACACCCACACTTTCACACACACACACTCACCCACACTTTCACACACACACTCACCCACACTTTCACACACACACTCACCCACACTTTCACACACACACTCACCCACACTTTCACACACACACTCACCCACACTTTCACACACACACCCACACTTTCACACACACTCACTCACCCACACTTTCACACACACAATCACGCATACTTTCACACACACACACAACACAGACACACTCACCCACACTTCCACACACACACTCACCCACACTTTCACACCCACTCGCCCACACTTTCACACACACTCACTCACCCACACTTTCACACACACAATCACGCATACTTTCACACACACACACAACACAGACACACTCACCCACACTTTCACACACACACTCACCCACACTTTCACACCCACTCGCCCACACTTTCACACAGACACACTCACCCACACTTTCACACACACACAATCACGCACACTTTAACACACACACACACACACTCACTCACCCACACTTTCACACACACAATCACGCACACTTTCACACACACACACAGACACACTCACCCACACTTTCACACACACACTCACCCACACTTTCACACACACACACTCACACAAATGTACACACATGCATACACACACACACGCACATAAACAAACATAACCTCCCCCTCTCTCTGACATATACATAGTCAACAAAACTCAAAAAAAATAATTTTATTCTCAATCCAAAAAGCCGTGACACTGTAACCCCAACTTTCTATACATTTCTCTCTCTCTCTCTCTCTCTCTCTCTCTCTCTCTCTCTCCCCCCCCACTCTCCCCCCACTTTATCTGTAATTTTGTCTCTTCATGCATATTTGCTTATCCAGTACATTCAACCCATGCCATGGGCAGCATCACTTGTCACGTGACTATCTCCACGCACCTTTCGCCGCCATTGATAATGTAGAATCTCAGAAATGTAGCCATTTGTCTGGGTTGATTCATTTGGTCTGGGTTGATTCATTTGGTCTGGGTTTTATTCGCCGCAATCTCAGATGGACTCGTCCATATAAATAATAATGATAATAAAAAAAAAACACAAGGTACATGTGTACACAAACACAGACGCCAACAAACAAAATGGGGTCGCTATCTAAGAATACTTTCCACAATCGCGTCGGTGTGCTAATGCTACAGCAATCATGAAATCACTGGCTTATGGGGCATTCACATATGGTGTGACGAAGAGGACCGGTCGGTTACTGGCGTATGGGGGGGGGGCATTCTATCTATGAATAAATGAATAAATAAATAATTCTCCTTCATAATTTCTACGTCTTGGAGACTTTTTAATAATATCAAACAACAACAAACGACATTTCTATTGACGTCATCAACAGCGTCATAGCTTGATAGCGCCACACCACAAACCACAACCATCAATATCTGCTTTACATCCATACCGACGCCCATGCAAGAAGTTCCTCTAGGGACCCCATTGAGCAGAAGCCCTACCTACTTTGTGGGACGGATGGCCGAGTGGTGTAGATACTCGACTGTCGACCTGAGAGTCCTGATTCGATCCTCGGTGAGACCCATGGAATTTTTCCAGGTGAAATTTGGTACAAAGTCGTCCCACAAGTCCACCCAGCTTTAAATGGGGGAAGTAAAGGCGGTTGGACGTTGTGCTAACCACACAATCCCTTCATATGCCGAGGTTATAGAAACAGATGAACTCTACACTTCATCTGCCCCGATGGCCCGTTAGGGCTAAGGGAACTTTGCTTAGCTACCTACTTTACATTCATACCGACGCCCATGCAAAACGTTCCTCTTGGGGACCCCATTAAGCAGCAGATTGTATGATAATAATTAGTTCCGTCTAGAAGGGGAACTTTCGCAGTGATGAGGGCCCTAGTCTGTGCCCAGGTAGCCCATGTATACGTAAAGTTCTGACTGTGGTCATTCTGTGAATAAGTCAATTATACTGTTGTAACTTTACATAGAATGACACACAAGACACGTGGGGTTCAATAATTATACTAATACTATTTAGCTACTAGCTGTACCCTGCAAAACATTTGCATTGAGTTATATCCCCTTAGGCTTGATCGGCAGGCGAGGTTATTTTTTGGTTTCGGGCAGATCCAATTTTTTTTTCATGATTGTATTTTAAACTGGAATACTGTTATATTAATTCTTTACTTTCGATTTAACGCAGCACCCAAATCGCTATTATTATATTATATTATATTACTACAAATCCACTGAACATTTAATCTACAACTAGACTAAGCTAATACATCCAGTTCTGAAAATAATTACAATCGAGTCGAACGTGTTACGTCTTAGGTAACGAACTCGCTGTGCTAAAAATAACCAACTAACTGTCCACTTTTTCTCTGGTCACTAACTTATATCTAAGTGTCCGAACTAGATCCCCGCCCCCCCCCTTTTTTTTTTTTCAAACCAGGTCACGTGACTAGTCTCTGGATGAATCGTCCTTGATGCTAGCGCCAGTTGAGGAGGGGAGGGGAGAACGACTGTTGTTTCACCCCCCCTCTCCTCCCCCCCCCCGACCTTACACGCTTGTTGTTGTCTTGCTATCGAATATAAAAGAACGACCCATGCTTTCGGGAGAGTACCAACAACAATACATTAGCTACGTTCATGGGCGTCGCTAGGAATTTTTCCAGGGGGGGGGGCAAAAATTTTCCGGGGGGGGGGGGGGGCAAATAACAACTTTATGACATTTTTTTAATGTAGGGGGGGAGCAAATGCCCCCCTTGCCCCCCCCCATTGAATACGCCCATGGCTACTTCGTTTGCCCCAACAGATTTAACCGATGCCTAATTTTCTGGATTTATTCACCTCTCTTGTCGAATCGTATTTCAAAGCTTTGCTATAGATAATTATCTCAATTTTTTTTCTTGTTGTCTATAATTATAATTCTTCGTTTCTTCCACCCACCTATACACAATAATCAGTAATCTGTAAAAGGTGTGTGTGTACACATCCAACACACAGACGCACACTCATTGTTTTTGTTTAATGGAGACATTTGTTGATATGAAATGGGAAATTTCCCTTTGAAGATATGGGAAAATCCCGATGAATCAGTTTCCCCTAAAAAAAAAACAATCAAAAATGTCTTACGTAGGTAAATGGCAAGTTCAACACAGAGAGTTGGGTATCACAAGAATCTGGAAGTTCTTAGGGAGCGTTCGCAGACCTTTTCTGGATGCCCTTCTACTGTCTGAAACTCCGGTACTGCCTTTTCATGAAAACGTATATTCATTTTTAATTAATTTTTTTTTGCTTATATTGAGTGTCATTTCATTCTCTTGTTATTTCATCAAAGTTGTTTATAGTCAAAAAGCCTGTTATTTCATCAGATTATAATTTCATTAAATAGATCTAGCAATATCAAGTTATTTCATTTATCTAACTTGTTATTTCAATGAGTTGTTATTTCATTTATATAACTTGTTATTTCAATGAGTTGTTATTTCATTAGATTATTATTTCATCAACATATATTCATTACTAGTGGAAAAGCCTGCTGAAGCTGGCTGAACGAAATCCGACAGAAGAGATAATAAAGAAATATACAAAATACTGCAATAGAAAAGAACATGTGGCCTTTATTGCCATGAACAGTATACGATACGAACAAGAATGTTAAAGAAATGTATGAAATACTGTAATAGGAAATAACATTTGGCTTGTATTGCCATGAACACAGTGCGATATGAAAACTACCTGCGAGGGAGACACATGGTTTTCTCTCTCTCACAAACTCTCTTTCACTGCCTTTCTGTCTGTCTGTCTCATACACACACTTACATACTCTGTATGCCTCTCTCTCACACATTCCCTCTCTTTCTCTGCCTGTCTCTCCCTCTCCCTCTCTCTCTTTCTCTCTCTCTCTCTCTCTCACACGCTCTCTCTCTCCCTCTTTATCAATTTTTTTTTATTTCTTACACACTCATTCTCTGCTTGTCTCTCCCTCTCTGTCAATTACTCTTTCTCTCTCTCTCTCTCTCTCACATATACCGTCCCTCTTTCTCTCTTTTTTTTTCATCTCTCTTATACATGTACACTCTTTCTCTTTGTCTGTCTCTCCCTCTCACACACACTCTCTTGCTCTCTCTCTCTCTCTCTCTCTTATACACACCCCTTCTTTCTGTCTTTCTCTCCTTCTCTCTCTCACACACATACTCACTCTCTCTCTCTCTCACACTCTCTCTCTTTCTCACACACACACACACACACACACTCTCTCTCTCTCTCTCTCTCTCTCTCTTTCTCACTCACACACACACACACTCTCTCAGACAAACATAATTCTAGGGCGTTACACAACACCCATTAAATCTCCACCAATGACGACATCTACTTTTGTCTGATGTCACTGCCACACTATCACCAGATGTCGGGTCATAAATGACTCCACTTCAATTTATCCTCCAGGTAAAATAAAAAAAAAAAAACCTGGAAAAGAAAAAACAACCCATCTTTGTCGATTTATCACAACGCTTTTTCTTGTCGCGCACCAATTCGGCCGCTCCCACGCGTTAATGTGCAGACACTTCAACAAACAAAACAAAAACATGAAGAAAAAAAAAAAGCAAACTTGTAATCAGAGAATTTAACAAGATGTTCCTGCGCTTACATTAATAGCAGCAGCAGACGGCAATCTAACTCAAGGCTGCTGTTTGCTGATTTCAGATATAGGCGGGAAAAGAAGAACAAAAATGATAGAGCAAAAAAAAAACAAAACAATAACAACCGAGTTTTGAAAAAAACATTAAAGAAGATTTCGTTAGATTTTATGATATGACATTATGGGAGATACAAGCAGAAGAGGGAAAAGTTGGAATGAAGAAATGCAGGCTCGGATAACGAAATAAATAAAAGATAAAGAGCGAAAACACTAGTCAAATGTTCAGATGGAGGGAAATGTGGAGATATATGAGTTGTTTGTCATAACTTATTTCTTTTCCTTATTTATTTTTGGAGTTTTTCGCTCTTAATTAAAAAAAATATTTTGTCAGGTCCATGTGCAGACGGGTGGCCGAGTGGTGTAGGCACTTGACTGTCTCTCCCTCTCTCTGGGTTTGATCCTCGGTGAGAAGCATGGGAATTTTTCCAGGTGAAATGTGTTTCAAAGTCGTTCCACAAGTCCAGTTTTAAATGGGTACCTGACTTAAGTTGGGGGAAGTAAAGGCGACTGGGCGTTGTGCTAACCACACAATCCCTTCATATGCCGAGGTTATAGAAACAGATGAATTCTACACTTCATCTGCCCCGATGGCCCGTTATGGCTAAGGGAACTTTACTTTTTTTTATGTGCAGACGAGATGTTAATTTCTTAGTTACCATAAACAGCTACAAGGGCCGATTTCGTTGTGCCCTTCTTCCCTGCCGTAGCAGAGAGCGCAACGGATATGGAGGCGATTCGGGGTGACACAGGTAGAGGACATTACACAATGAACACGCTTCCACCAGTCACTCGATGAACACCGCAATACCATGTCCGCCCGCCCGTCCGTCCGTCCGCCCCCCCCCCAATCCCCAGTTCCTCCCATTAATTGACATCATAGATGTTTCTATGGACAGGTAAAATGGTAACGGCCATCGCATAGTGCCCCTCCCGGCACTTTGAACGGGGCCCCTTCAATTTAAACCCGGCGCATCAGATTTTTATGCCTAGAGATCCTAAGAACATAAAAAAAATCACCGGAAGTCACGGCCCCAGGGCCTTTAAATATCAGAGGCCTTCAGCAGCTCAAGCTGGCCGTGGTCTGATGTAGACACACAAGGCCCCCACCTCCATGAATAACTGCGCCAGGCCCCTGATGATGGGCCCCCATTACTGCAAGACAAGGTAGATCAGCGATTTACCTATTGAGAATCTCTGAAGTAGATTCCAGGAAGAGATGGTTCGAAGTACAAATATAGAACACAACACCCTGTCACGTGATACATCGCCGCCCCGAGCAGGCGTGTAGGTGACTGGCAGGAGTTGGGAGGTCGAACCCATCACCTCCACATAACCATTGGAACATACAAAAAAAAAACGTACGACCACCTGTTATGTTCACCCAAAAACTGATCGTCTTAAATGTTGGGAGTCAACTGATGGACCGGGGGGGGGGGAAATAGAATTAGAATTTTCAGTCGAGATAAGACACGATCAGGTTATGTGTATCACAGAGAGAAGAGAGAGAGAGGGGGGGTATAGGGAGAGAGGGAGAAAGAGAAAAGGAGAGGGGGATAAAAGGAGAGAGACGGACAGAGAGATGCGAGAGGGGAAGAGAGAGACGAGAGAGTGAGGGAGAGAGAGGCGAGAGAGGGAGAAAGACGAAAGAGGGTGAGAGAGTCGAGAGGGTGAGAGAGGCGAGAGAGGGAGAAATGCGAGAAAGGGAGAGAGAGGCGTGAGATGGAGGGAGACGGGTTGAGAGGGTTGGAGAAAGAGGGAGGGAGAGAAACAGAAAGAGAGAAGGAGAAAGGGAGTGTGAGGGAGTGAAAGGGGTAGAGAGGAAGAGAGAGGGAGAGAGAGTGGGACAGAGAGGGAGAGAATACTTGAGTGTAATTTGTCCAAACACCTGCGTTGAATTTGACATTTGCATCTCCCCCTACACGCACACAAACACACATACACACACTCACACACACATAAAAATGCGCGGGAATCTAGAAGTGGTTCATAATAAAAAAAAAAACCAAGGTTTATACCGGGTCGTCAACTTCTGCTCGTTAACACAACATCCGGGGGGACTCGTTGTGACAATAAGTGTGTGTGTGGGTGTGTGTGAGGGAGAGAGGTGTGTGTGTGTGTGTTACTGCCGATGTATGGTGTTTATAGCTGCGAGGGTGGGTGGGGGAGTGGAAGGGATAGGGTGTAAGTGGTTCTGTATCCATCGCTCCCCCCTTCTCCCTCCCCACCAAATACCCCCCCCCCCCAACAACCCATATTTCCGTGAACTCTCTGCTCATTCTAATAAACCTACACAATTCTGTTTTTGTCTTTTAACTCTTCAAGTTAAATCTTTGCACAATATTTTTTTTTCTGGTTTGCCGCAGTTTTTTCTTTCATTCAATATTCCACGGGAAAAACTGATATAGGTTGTTATCTGTAAACTTTGAACAAACAAAATTATCTCAGAATTCTTTGATAACTAATTCAGAAAAAATAAATATATAAATAAAGTTTCTTATTGTAATTTAATCTTTTGCTTTCTATTTTTTTTTCCAGTCTCTTTCACAGACCAAACCCATCGTAATTAGAACTGAACTTTCTGCGTAAACTTTGAATGCATGAATTACCTACAGGTATTTTATTTCAATAATTTGAAACATTCGCCAGACATGGACTGGGAGAAATGTTCAAAAACCAAACAACGAATTTCATAACAATAATTTTACTTTTTTGGCAAAACTTCCCATGTACACTATTGTTTAAAGATACACTTGTGTTTGTGTATGCACTTTATTTATATGTGCACTATATTTATATGTGCATTATGTTTTTACATGTATGCTATGTTTCTTTGTGCACCTGTGTTCATACGTTCATTAAGGTTATATATATGCATTATGTTTATATGGTCACTATGTTTATATGGTCACTATATTTAAATGTGCACTATGGTTATATGGTCACTATATTTAAATGTGCACTATAGTTATATGTGCACTGTGCTTATATGTGCACTATATTTAAATGTGCACTGCGGTTATATGTGCACTGTGCTTATATGTGCACTATGTTTAAATGTGCACTATGGTTATATTGCACTATATTTAAATGTGCACTGCGGTTATATGTGCACTGTTTTTATATCTCACGAAGATCAAATAAATAAAAAAAACAAAACAAAGAAAGATGTACACAGTTTGTTTTTTTAACTGCTGGAAAGTGTGTGTGTGTGTGTGTGTGTGTGTGTGTGTGTGTGTGTGTGTATGTGTGTGTGTATGTGTGTGTGTGTGTGAAAGTAAATACATAGTCTCTAAACAGAGCGGTTGTAAAATAGGTATCTCACCCCCCCTCCCACCGCCACCCCCACCTCATGGCCAACTACCATGTTGAGGGTCCCTACAACCTCCGCTGAGAAGAATGAAACGTAAATGGGCCAATGCTCATGGTGCCCCTTACACTCATTGGGGGGGGGGATAAGGGGTAGAGTGTCAGGGGGGGGTCGTTCAAAAAGATCTTGATTGTAAGTGTATGAGCAAAAGCGTGAGCGAGTGTGTCTGTGTGCTTGCGTCTGTGTGTACCAACGAGAGTCGTAGTGAATGTATGTGTGTGTTGGTGTGTTTGTGTGTTTGTGCTTGTGTGTTTGTGCTTGTGTGTTTGTGCGTACTTACATGTGTACCGATGTGTCTGTTTGAGTGTAATAGGAGGGTGGGGGGAACGGGGAGGGGAAGGTCGGGAGTCAAGCGCCCCAGCTGACACCTCAGGCATCCGTGATGTGTGTTGCCATTGACGTCACTACCTTGACATACACCCACCCACCCCCCTCTCTCCTTCCCCTTCCCATTACTCTTCCCTTTCACCATTAAGATAATGGGGGGGGGGGCACTCTTTCCCATGTAGTCGAGTTTCGACATCGCCTTACAAAACACCCGCTACCACCACCACCCTGTCTCATATAGGTCACCCCACCACCACTTCCCCCGCATACTCACGCCTTGTGCACCCCAATGCATATGCGCCCCGTGTGTGTCATTTTTTTACTTCAATTTCCGGCGTGCATGTTATTTCATTTCACGACCACTCCGCCCATTGGGGTAACAATTAGATCCGCCCCTGTCGGCACCCTTAGGACATCCTTCACCACCTTCGAAATACTCCCCCCTCTCCCCCACCTCCCTTACTGCGTCATCACGATTTCCCCCATACCCCCTCTCTCTGTCTCTCCCCCGCCGCCGTATCGCCTCAACGTCTCTGGAGTGTACGTTCCCCCCCGCCTGGGGGGGGGGGAAGGGGAGGGATGCCTCCCTTTCACACCTGCCACCTAACCCACACGATCTCATCGATTAAGAATAAGGACACACCCACGTTCGATCCCCGTGGGGGGGGGCGGATGGGGTAATTTTTTTTAAATTTGTACACGAAGAAATCGTTGATGCTGATGAAACCATGGAGCTTCCAAAAAAAAAAAGAGAAGTAAAGGCGTATCTATTTTCTCGCTTGGATCCTCAATCTGCCGCGCTCGCCCCCATCCATACATCAAACTCAAAGCCCCCCCCCCGCCACCACCCCTGATCCCATGCCTTCTCAAAAAAAAAAAAAAGCCCCTTTACCGCCACGGTTCCGTGCAGCCTACTCGAGTCTCTACCGTATAAACCCACTTACCACTTCCGGGTATTCTACACACCCCCACCCCCACCCCCACCCCACACCACTCGCAACACCGATATCGCCAAAAGGTGTGTGTGTGTGTGTGTCTGTGTCTGTGAGTGTGTCTGTGTGTGTGTGTGTGTGTGTGTCTGTGTGTGTGTGTGTGTCTGTGTGTGTGTGTCTGTGTGTGTGTAACCAATCTCCCACAGAAAAGAAACGCACGTTCAATTTGTTTACATGGTTCGCATGGGGTCCCCTCCCCCTCCCCCCCCGCATCTCCGATTCTTCAACAACTATCTCTGTCGCCCCCCCCCTCCCATCCTCCTCCATCTTCACCCCAAAACCACTTTAAAAAATAAATTCGCATTACCTCAGGGGTAATCTTTTTCAAGAGACACACAAAAAAACAAGCAATTAAGCCTGTTCCATTCTGGACACAGGACGTGTT
>JAGDYQ010000154.1:1052781-1062781 GCA_021962125.1 Bulinus truncatus | reverse complement strand
CCTATGCTACTATGCTACCAATGCTACTAATGCTATCTATGATATTAATATTACATGTGCTACTAATGTTACCAATACTATGAATGCTACTTATGCTGCCAATGCTACCTTTGCTACCTACGCTACTAATGGCTGTTTACCAACCTTTTGATCATTTTTAATTGTTTAGATCGAACCTTATTTCCGGTAATGAGTATTCCATTGTCTACTTTCAAAATCGGTCCCGGAAAGCGTATTCTTTTCATTTCTGTCCCGGAAAGCGGTTTCGCCAAACGTCGTCTACCCACGCCCCCCCCCCCCCGGGGTTCCCCCCAACCACATCCTACTTAAAAGCTGGACAACAGCGATGAAAAAACCCCAGCGCCATATGTTGTTTTAAAAGGGGAGGTTAGGGGGGGGGGAAACCATCTGTGTTGAACAAGGGAAGATAACTTTGGCCATCTCGTCGCCTCCATATGTAAACAAGTGTTGACGGCGTGAAGAGTTGTGTACCCTTGGCTACCCCTGTCGGCGAGAGTTTCGTCAGACAGAGTGAACAAACCTGTAGTCAGTGTGGTTGGTTGTCTTTTTTTAAAAAAAACAACTGCACTTTATAAGTTGATGGGCTAGGGGGAGATAATTATCCAGTGAGTAATAACATGGCTGACCCAGCATTTCATTAGGAGTTTCCTCACCCTTAGTTTTACCGCACCGATAGAAAAAAGGTTTTGTTTGTTTCTTGTTGAAACACGTGACCATTCAAAATAGAGGGAGAAAGGAATAAATCTATTATATTATTTCTATTTAATACATGTTTTGTTATATTGAATGCCCAAGCTGTCAGCATACGTCTGTCTATTTGGTCTGTCTCGATGACCTTCCGCCCTCTTTGAAACCCACGGTTTTCCTGAATCTGCGTCTTCTCCGCCTGTCTGTCTATGGCGTATGTCTGTCATTTCTGCCTGTGTTTTTTTAGAGCATTTTCGAAAAAAAATGCTCTATTGTCCCCGTTTTGTCTGTCTGTCTGTCTGTCTGTCATCACCTTAGACCTCAACAACAATAAGTCCTAGACCCATGATGTATATATCATTTTGTAGGTCTTGGCCTGCCAAGAAATGACTTTTTTCCATTTCGCGATCTGACCTCTCAGGGCCGTAAAAGGGGGCTTAGTACCGTTTTTACTATATAAGCTATATTAAAAAGAAGTGCCTATATCTCAGCAATTATAAGTCCTAGACCCATGATGTATATATCATTTTGTAGGTCTTGGCCTGCCATGTGTACATCAAAAGTTCATTTCGCGACAGGACCTCTGAGGGCCGGGCTTCAGGGCTCCTAAGGGGCTTATATATTATATATACACTTTGTACGTTCAATAACCCATTCATTTGGTGCGAAATACTGCAGCACGTAGTTTCACCAAGATTTATTAAGAAACTCATTAAATGAAATAGTAAGCTTGTGTTCTGAGTTTAATTGAAAGTATCAGAGCTATGCAACAATTGACGGAGTTTTCGGACGATTAAATGACTATAATTTCGAATGTTTTCAATTATGAGTCCTATTTCAGTAACCACAAACCACTTGTAGTTAGATTTAAGAGACAATAATTTTTTTTCAAATATAAAGAAACGTCTTTATAATTTTTTTTTACAGATATATGCATTACACAATTGAATTTATAAACATTTCCAAAATTTACAAATATTTACTGAAAGCTAACAAACGTACTGATACATAACACGAAAATGCGCTAACACGTCCTGTGTCCAGAATGGAACAGGCTTAATTGCTTGTTTTTTATTATTTGCTATTTCTCTGACGATGTGTCTGGCATTTAACTTGTCAGTATACATTTGTTTCTAAATTTTCTATTTGTCTGGCTACTTCTCGCATTTTCCTATGTTGACTCCATTTTCCTATGCATTTCCGACTTCTAGGTCACTTGGCTAGTTACTTGTTCGTCTGTCTGTCTGTTTCCTCGAGGGGGTCATGTGGTAAAGCGCTGGACTGTCGACTTGAGGGTCACTGGATCGACCAATGGATATTTCAGGTCATGGCTAAAGTTTCCCGAGGTGCCTACATAGTCATTGCACTGTCGGCTACGGTGGGGATGAACGAAGGGTACCACCATAAAACAACAGTCCCGTCAGTGGCTCATAGAATCTAAGAGAGTTTCTGTCCGGCAGAAGCATTCATTCAACATTAGAATAATTCTCATGGTCGTACAGTGCCGATCCTAGGGATTTGGGTGGCCGGGGGGGGGGGCTTGGCCTCTTTGGGGGCCCCTGCATTTCGACATTCGACACCATGACATAAGATAATGTATTTAATATTTAAAATACAAAAATTTTTGGCCCCCCCCTCAAGCTGAGACCCGGGGGACTTTAAAATTTGATCCCCCCCCCCCACAATAGGTACTCCTCTGTGGACGTCGCCCATCGCTATCCCCCCCCCCCCCCACATTTCCCAGATTCTGTCCATCCAACTTAACTCTGCGTTTTCACAATTCACCTTTGACCTTATTAGAATAACACACACTGTGTTAACTATGACCTCATGGAAGGAGTGAAGCGAATCGACTATCTGACGATGACAAGAGCAGAAGTCACCACTATTCCCCCCCCCCCCCCCCATGTACACCCACCTCCGCAACCCACTCCACACTATAACAGAAATAATTCTGACTTGAGTTGAGTATTATAAATATATGATGTTGTCCTTGACCTTGCTGTGTTTCTATATGTAGACACCAAATAGAGCAGTTTTATCTGTGAGGGAGGGGTTGGGGGTTGGGGGGTCAGAGTTCTCCGCTATAAACATAAAGTCTCCTATGTGGGCACGTATATCAGTCTGTTCGTCTCTCTCTCTCTCTCTCTCTCTCTCTCTCTCTCTCTCTCTCTCTCTGTCTGTCTGCAGTGAAAATGATCGACTTGTTACTCACACCGGGGCGCTTTCACTATCAATTACTCCCCTGGCCCCCCACAGAGGCGCTGGCGTTGATTCAGATTAGCGGCATATATTTTGGGGGGGGGGGGGGGTTGTGGGGGGAGGGGGAATTGAGAGGGGGGGAAGTTGTGAGGTGGGGGAGACGGGTGAGAAGTGGATGAGGCGATGATGGAGGATTCGGTGCCCTGCTGCGTCTTCTTCCTCACTCTTCCTCTCTCTGTCTGTCCCTCTTCTCTCCATCTCTCCATCCCTCTCTCTCTCTCTCTCTCTCTCTCTCTCTCTCTCTTTATATATAGATATAGATATATTTATTCCTCTCCCTATTTCCTGCTGTAACCGAGTTTATCTCCCACCCCCGGGACTCGTAAATTAAATCCGCCCCCCGATTCTAATTCCGTCATATCGCTGCACTGTCCAGTAGATACGCCATCTCCATCCCACCCCACCCCTCTCTCTCCCCCCCCCCGCCCCTTCCTTCGTTCCCCCCTCCCCACCCCCATCCCCACTAGACTTTGCTAAAGGACGACAAATATCATAACCCGTTGTCGGACTGCGAGCAGTGCAGAATTCCAGAGCTCTTCACGGTAGCAGGTCTATCGACTGTCTTGACCTCACCCTACCCCGCACCCCCCACACAACACTCCCCCTCCTGCTTTACATGTACCACCCTCTCTCTCTCTCTCTCTCTCTGCCGCTTTCGACAGCGCTCGCGTCACGTCCATTCCCTGCCGCCCCCCCCCCCCCCACTTTTTCTTTCCACTAAGAACCAAAACTCCCGTATACTACTCGTGGCCAGTGTAGTAGATTGTCGCCCCTCTATCCGTTCACAACAGCAAAGAAAAAAAACCGTTTCATTGAAAAGTGCTATCTGAAAAAAAAAAAACAAGAAAAACAAACCCCAAAATACTGCGAAACAAAAAAAAAATTGTGTGTCTATCTTTTTTCTGATTCGGATTTGAAAATGTATTTTGTGTGCGGTACTTCTAATAACCGTTATCTATCAAAGGGAGGCTAATCGCCAGGTCATGTGCACTTTTTAATGGACTTTTTTTTTTTAGAGAGTTGATCTTTATTGAATGGTTTTATTCCGTGTATTTAATTCACCAAGTTTTGGTGCGAAAATCTCTGCAGCTATTTTTGGAAATTTTTTATCAAGATTACATTCGATTGCAATTTTACATTCTCATTTTAAAAAATTTATTAGCAACCTTGAATAAAACATCACTCAAGTTTAAATAACAAATTGAAAATCAGTTTAGAAGACCAGCCATATTAGGCCTTTTAGCGTTGGGAATTTCGGACAAAATTTGTTTCTACGTGCTCTTGACCACTGGTCAGTTTCCTTCATCTGTTGATATTGCGATGCTGAGGAATGGATACTTTAGTGCAAAGACAGATGGATAAATAATATAGTTGGTAAGTAACATTATCATATTATTACATATCAGTGGCCGAGGGTCTAGAGATAAGACTCACATCAATGGAAGTGTCCGGTTCGAATCCTCAAACAGTTTTTTTTTACCGCCATTAGCGTTGTACAAATATGGCCACGCTCCATCAAGCAGATCGATTTCTTTAACGCGTTCATAAATGTGTTGGTAAATGAACTCAAAGTATTCTGACCTAGGCTACCAAGTTAACTATACACGTTGAATATACATTGAAATTGTGTAGCAGTGCCAAACCTATGGATTTGGGGGCCAGGGGGCTTGGCCTCTTTGGGGGCCCCTGCTTTTCGACATTCTACACCACGACATGAGATAATGTACTTAATATTTAATGTAAAAAAAAATTTGGGCCCCCCCTCAAGCTGGGTCCTAGGGGGACTTTCAAATGTGCACCCCCTCCCCCCCCCACACCTTAGGTACGCCTCTGTTGTGTAGCGCTTTATATTGACATTTGATGGGGGGACATATGGCTGAGCGGGGGGAAGCGCTCGACTAACGCAATCAATGGTTCCCAAGTTGGGATTATGGGGTGACGGGCAAATGGAGCGGCCGTCCAAGACTGACCCATAGTGGGGTAGGGTGTGGGGCGGGATAGGCATTCGTTTCCCAGTTTTTGCAGTGGGCATTGTCCTTACCGGTGCGTACTTTGGGGACCACAGAGTGGACCAGTCGGTTAGCTTGCTGGCCATTGTCCTTATCGGTGCGTACTTTGGGAAGCTGAATCTCGGTAGGGAGGTTGAGGGAACTGTGGAACATCTTTTGTGCCCCGGGGCTGGCGGACCACAGAGTGGACCAGACGGGGATCTTTGCTGGCCATTGGCCTTTTATGGCAGCTCCCAGATGTTGAGGACCACAGAGAGTCTGACCTCACGGGCTCTATAAGACTAAGTCTCAGCCCGCAACTAAGAGAGCTCGGAGAGAGAAAGACAGGGAGAGAGAGATAGACAGACAGACAGACAGAGAAAGAGAGACCGACAGACAGAGACAGATAGAGAGAGAGAGAGAGGCAGACAGACAGACAAAGATAAAGAGAGAGTGAGAGAGAGAGAGACACATACAGACAGACAGACAGAGAAAGAGAGAGACCGACAACCAGAGATAGATAGGTAGAGAGAGAAGAGAGAGACAGAGAGAGAGACAAAGATAAGGAGAGAGAGAGTGTGTGTGTGAGAGAGAGAGAGAGAGAGACCGACTGAGAGAGTAAGAGAGCTCGACTGTCGACGTGAGAGTCACGGGTTCGATGCTCGGTGATAGCCAAGGTCATTTATCCAGGTCAATGTACATTAAGCCCACCCCAGCTTTAAATGGACATAGATTGACGAATTCCACACTTCATCTGCCATTCTAGGGCTAGGTGAATTAATTCCACACTTCATCTGCCATTCTAGGGCTAGGTGAACTAATTCCACACTTCATCTGCCATTCTAGGGCTAGGTGAACTAATTCCACACTTCATCTGCCATTCTAGGGCTAGGTGAACTAATTCCACACTTCATCTGCCATTCTAGGGCTAGGTGAACTAATTCCACACTTCATCTGCCATTCTAGGGCTAGGTGAACTAATTTCACACTTCATCTGCCATTCTAGGGCTAGGTGAACTAATTCCACACTTCATCTGCCATTCTAGGGCTAGGTGAACTAATACCACACTTCATCTGCCATTCTAGGGCTAAGTGAACTAAGTCCACACTTCATCTGCCATTCTAGGGCTAAATGAACTAATTCCACACTTCATCTGCCATTCTAGGGCTAGGTGAACTTTTTAATTTTTTTATATTACTATTTTTCCTCTTTATTATGTTTTTTTAAATTATTATTTGACCCAATTATTTGACCTGTGCATAAATTATTCAAATATGAATGTGTGGATTTCTAAGAATCATTTATTCATAGAATTAGACAGCAACCTTATTTATTTAAATTGTATCGTCGCGTTTAGGACAGGTGTTGTTTTTTTAAATTTTACAACTATACTTTCAACATCTAGAAAACGAATCTGTGCTATGTTATGATTCATGAATATTTTAACCAAACTGTATTTGAGTGCTTGGGCCAAATTTGAATTTGAGTAATTTGACCAAATTGACTTTGAGGGCTGAGACCAAACTGTATTTGAGTGCTTTGACCTAAGTGTATGTGAGTGATTTGACCAAATTGTATTTGAGTGCTTTGACCAAATTGTATTTGAGTGCTTTGACCAAATTGTATTTGAGTGCTGAGACCAAACTGTATTTGAGTGCTTTGACCTAAGTGTATTTGAGTGATTTGACAAATTGTATTTGAGTGATTTGACCAAATTGTATTTGAGTGATTTGACAAATTGTATTTGAGTGATTTGACCAAATTGTATTTGAGTGATTTGACCAAATTGTATTTGAGTGCTGAGACCAAACTTTGTTGAGTGCTTTGACTTAAGTGTATTTGAGTGGTTAAATTACACAATGTAGTCCATATTAAAACTTTCAGAGCATATGGCTATGTAAGAGCCTTGAAAGCAATAAGATAATCGGATTATGTTGTCTTCCATTTTCTGGTCAAATTTGAGTTGCCTTGGATAATAGGATTAGATGTTGTGTTAGCCTAGAGACAGTAGTCATTGTTGATATATGTACACACACACACACACACACACACGTAAACTTTTGAGATACACACAGTACACTATCTATCTATCTATCTATCTATCTATCTATCTATCTATCTATCTATCTATCTATCTATCTATCTATCTATCTATCTATCTATCTATCTATCTATCTATCTATCTATCTATCTATCTATCTATCTATCTATCTATCTATCTATCTATCTATCTATCTATCTATCTATCTATCTATCTATCTATCTATCTATCTATCTATCTATCTATCTATCTATCTATCTATCTATCTATCTATCTATCTATCTATCTATCTATCTATCTATCTATCTATCTATCTATATATATCTATCTATCTATTCATATTACACCTAGGTAAAGATAACTTGTTCTACTTATATAACTCTTACAATTAACGCACATCAAAATATTTCATGAAATATCGCAATAAATGTGCTAAAATAAATGAATTGAAAAAAATTGAATAAAACACGAGACCTCTTTTATTTATTTTTTGCTTTAATTTTTATCTATCCACCTTTCCTGTGTTCTTATGAGTGCAGACGTCAAAATTCAACGCAATAACTCAAAGTGATCTGTCCTTCCCTCCACAGCGCTGATCTAGCAGATTCTTTAAATTGATAGCGGCCGTAAAATTAACAACCACTTAAAGAAATGTGTAAAGTAATTTTTTTTTTACCTGACCCCCCCCCCCCACGCCACCCATTCCCTGGCCAATATATTATTTCAATTTCAAAGATTTAAAACAAAAAATAAAAAAAATCTGGCGAAAGTGTTTTTTCGCCTCTATTTTATTTTTTTTCTCTTTCCGTTCAACGTTTTTTTTTTTATTTCAAATTTTTAGCGCGACGTCTGATTCGTTTTAAATGCGATTAGAGTTTCTTCCCCTTGAGATCATTGTAGGAATCCATGTCTGCCTAATAGAGACAAAATTCACCAGAAGTCTGTTGAGACTGACTGGCCTGTTTGTAGTCTGTCAGGTAACGAAAAAAAAAAAAGGGTTTTGTCTCTTGAATTTTCTTTTTTTTTATTTCATCTGGTTTCAGATGATCTGCCGATAAAATGGACATGGGCTTGTATTTTGAGGGGGGGGTGCGAGACGAAACCTGCCAGGGCGTGTCTTCTGTAAGGCTGCAGCGGGGCGCCCTTAAATCTAGATGTCTGTTACAGGCACCCTCAAAAAACAGGGGAGGGTGAGGTGGAGGAATAGTTGTTTTTAACCAGTGTCTACCCCCCCTCCCTTCCCCCATTCCCGTTGGGCTTACCTCAACAGAGAACGCCGGACATAGAATAATTTGATAGCCCTTTCTGGTACTCACTGTTTATTGTTTACAGTAATTGTAGTGAACGTTTTGGTTAGTGCCCTTGTTTGACATTATACACAAGAATAAAGTAACTATCATAACAATAATTTCAATAATGAAGTAACTATCATAACAATAATTTCAATAATGAAGTAACTATCATAATAATAATTGCAATAATGAAGTAACTATCATAACAATAATTTCAATAATGAAGTAACTATCATAATAATAATTTCAATAATAAAGTAACTATCATAACAATAATTTCAATAATGAAGTAACTATCATAATAATAATTTCAATAATGAAGTAACTATCATAATAATAATTTCAATAATGAAGTAACTATCATAACAATAATTTCAATAATAAAGTAACTATCATAACAATAATTTCAATAATAAAGTAACTATCATAACAATAATTTCAATAATGAAGTAACTATCATAACGATAATTTCAATAATGAAGTAACTATCATAACAATAATTTCAATAATGAAGTAACTATCATAACAATAATTTCAATAATGAAGTAACTATCATAGCAATAATTTCAATAATGAAGTAACTATCATAACAATAATTTCAATAATGAAGTAACTATCATAACAATAATTACAATAATAGAGTAACTATCATAACAATAATTTCAAACCCCCCACCCCGTCACGTTAGATGCATACAACTTATTTTCTCTATTATGTGGTGTTTACAAACAGGCCCACCGACAGAAATTTCGGGCCCCTGAGCAGGTCTGTCGCGGGCCCCCCCCACCCCCGTGCTGATAATAATGTTTTCAAAAGTTGATTGGCCAGCTCAGTCCGGGCCCCTAAAACTCGCCGGACCCCTGGGCATTTGCCCCTCCCCCCCCCCGTCTCTGCGGCACTGTTTACAAAGAGACATTTACATCCACCCAATGGTACACAAATATTCGGTTCATCTCTGATGTTTTCATCTCAAATGTGGGAAAACAAAACAAAAACAAAACCAACCAATCAACAACAAGACAGATCAATACAATGTTACCCTGAGCGACAATGAAAAGGCCGGGGGCGGGGGGGGGGAGGACCGCAGACACGTTGTCTGACCAAATTTAGTATTATTTCTATTTTCTCTTTTTTGACATTTAGTTACCCAGACTGGGCTAACTTTGTACAAGACGTTGCCAAGGGATTGGTTGGGGTGTGTGTGTGTGTGTGGGGGGGGTGTAATAATGTGGGGACAGGATATAGAAGAATGTGTCACAAATGCTTTCAGGTATTGATCCGCTTAGCCATCTAGCCGGCGATAAAAGATGGGCAATTTCAATTTATTTTATTTGTGTGTTTTTGGATAATGTCTGCTCAAGAGTCCCAGGAAGGAGCAGTATAGAGAGCGAGAGAGAGAGAGAGAGAGAGGGAGAGAGAGAGAGAGAGAGAGAGGTGGAGAGGAAGAGACAAAGAGAAAGGGGAGAAGAAGGGAGAGACAATCGCATTTCTCTCATAGACCGCGTCTCTCAATAGACTGTGCCTCTCAATAGACTGTGCCTCTCAATAGACTGTGCCTTCTCAATAGAATATATCTCAATAGACCGCGTCTCTCAATAGACTTTGCCTCTCAGTAGACTGTATCTCTCAATAGAATGTGCCTATCAATAGACTGTCTCTCAATAGACTGCGCCTCTCAATAGACCGAGTCCCTCAATAGACTGAGTCC